>VDFB02116432.1:240422-288229 GCA_007258455.2 Sequoia sempervirens | reverse complement strand
AAGGCCGAGGGGAAATTCATTAAAAATGAGCAAAAGCGGGGAAATTAGGGCAACTAGTCAAGTCAAAGAAGATCTACGATAGGAGATTAGAAGTTGAGTCTGGCCACATCTTAGTCATTCCCTGCCATCCCAGAATCAGAAATTGCAAGATCGCGATATCACAGGCAGGCGCCACCTGTCTCATCTAATGAAGCTGAAGGAATAATGAAATACATTAGTCGACCTTAAATACATTAAAAGGTGGGTTACTAAATTGCTTGTGAGATGCACACACTTTAAATAAATGTAGATGTTATAATCTTGAGGGAAAAGCTCCTTGACAGTTAATAAAAATGATGGTGACATTTTGAAGGAGCGAGATCACTGATGATAAAGATCAATAGTTGCCCACCATCTCACGATGGTGCTTTGCAGGATTGCGATATCACGGGCAACCACCACGTGGATTTCCTTCGCGGTGTATGACATGGTGGGCCCCTTATTGCCATTTTGGCGATTATGTCAGCCTATTTTGAAGTTGGTTGTCGATGATTTGATCAAACTGAAGGATCGATGGCTCAAATTTAAATCTACATCAAATATGGTTGGAGTCGTTCGTGCAATGCACAATTGAGCTTTAATGCTGGATGAGACATTTTCTGGTGTGATTTGATCGACATAAAATCAATTTTCCTATTTTGTTTCTATCACAAAGCATTTTAACTATTTTGCAGAGTAGTTTCAGAGCCGAAGGTGGAATTGTGATTTTCTACAACCAAAATTTGGGGTCTCTGCGAACAAAGCCATGAGTTTATTTTATGTGCTTCCTAGTCATTCTACACTTGAATTTGGGAAAGGATTGGCTATGTTTGTCAGTGAGTTTTTTGATAAACGTGTTAGGGCTATAGTTTAATTATAGACTATGAGAAATTGTAGTAATTTGTTTTGTAATTTCCTATCTCTAGTTAGTCCTAGCTACTTGAAGTGTAACATTGTAACGAAGCCCTAGTTTTTCTGAGATGGAACCACCCAAGGAACGTTCTGGCCAAATTGAATATTTAAAAAGAAACATGTACGATGATTTCCTAGATCAATTTCCCTTGTCAATGAATGATAGAAAGAAAGGATTGGTTTTGATGCGAGGGAAAATCCTAGGGAAGGGTTAGTGTATAATTGCTCCAACATTGTTGATGCTAGGGTTCCCCTCACCGGATTAGAAATGTTCAGATTGTGGTATGGACAGAGGAATTTTCCTCGCCCATTTTAAAATGGATGGATGTATGACATGGGGAAACTGGTGGTACCAAATGTGTTCCCTGATGTAGACTTGCTTAGGGTAGTGGCCACAAGGTATGACCCCGTCACACGGGCAATTAGGGATAATGATGGAAGGGTTCTATTAAACATTAACAGAGATGATATCCAATAGATTTTTGACTTGAGTGAACCGAGTGAAGACTTGGTTCCTATCAATCTTGAGGAAATGAAGTAGGAATATGCAAAGTTGAAGTCTCTTTTTAGAGCTAAGTTGCTTCCACCTCATCTAGCTAGGGTAGGAGGTTCTAGATTTCATATCAGCCCTAGTGACCAAGAACCTTTCAAATTGAATTTTTTTGCAAACCATTTCCTGGCCACTTTCTATTCATTGTGTCAAATTTTGGGTTTCAATCTTGGTGCGGTAATTCCCATTGCATACATGTTCATGGGGGTGCAAATACAACACCCTAACTTCTTTGTGACCTATGACTTCGCTTCTTTCTTGGCTGAGAGGATGCATAAGGGGCTATCTAAGCTACAGAAAAATGATACCGACACTCAATTCTTTTGGTATTCTATGTTGATGCATATGTTTATGTTTAAGAATACTAACTTATTTTTTGAGAAGATGAAATTAAGGCAATCTGTCGATGGAGAAAGATTGCCAGTATAGATATGGGTTGCAGATTTATCTTGTAATAAGGAAAGCACTAGTTATGTGCAATTTGATAATTGTTTTGCTTCCAGATTAAGGACTAGATTGATGGTGAAAGTACCTAGGATCCCTGAGGAGTTACATGATTTCTTCAAGCCAAAGGGGAGGAAGCTAGAATTGAAGGTTTGCCATAATTGGGGTGACATTATCCCATACCTAGTCAACACTTTTTTGAGAGTATATGGTTTTCAAGGAGCCTCTCATATACTACCATAAAATGTACCACCAAGAGTGGGGTTTGCAGAAGTTATGTGGAAGATAGGTTGTATTCATGAGGACAACCTCACTGGAAGGGGTAAGGGAACATTTTTCCCAGATTATATAGTGGTGTCTGATTTTGCATTTTCAAAGGGAGGTTGAACATATTTTGATAAATTCTTTGGTGATTACCATTTGAGATGCATTACAAAGCGGCAACATGATCCTGAGGGTTTCTTTGCTCTTTTCAGACAAAGAATAAAAGCTGGAAAATTTGTGCATGAGTTCAACTCCCATGAGGCCCTGATTAGAAATGAGTTTGACCTAAATAGACAGGAGTTGAACAAGGAGAATTGGATAGCTTATAGTAAGCTACTAGATGTTGTGCATAAAATGGATCCCAAGTATGATCCACTGTTGGATTTCAGTCCCCACCATAAGAAAATTGATTTTTTGATGGAGAACTTCAAAGAGATTATGGGCACCTTGAGAAGCAAGAAGATAAACTTAGAATTGAGTTTGGGTGTACAAGAACAAGGCACCAGGCCAATTGAAACAAGGTTAGTATACCAGCCCACAGAAATGTGGCCCATTTACAGGAGGAAAAATGATAGTAGTAGTGATGAGGAAGAAGTGGACAGAAAAGGAAAGAAAATAATGAAGGTGCCTCCACAACCAGGTCCAAAATTCAAAGTGCTTGGGGAAATCAAAATCATTGATTTAAAATCATCACTAGAAGATAATCCCTCATTACCGCCATTTGAGCCAAGCCCTAAGAGGCAAAGAATTGATCAACCACAGGAGGATTTGATGGATGAGATTATTGTTATTGATCAAGACATGTAGGTTGGTATGCCTTCCCCTCACAGGCCAGCTAAATTGGTTTTATCCGATTTAGATATAAAAGGAAAAAGTGTACAATATGTAAGAATGGAAGCATGCAAGGAGTTTCTAGATGACAATACATTTGTAAAAAATCATGTCTTCTTGCAATTGGTATGGAGGATGAAATTTGAAGAATATCAAGATAAATGTAGGAAAAGAAGGCCTGACAGGTCAGACCAGGAGAATGATGAGGAAGTAAAAGTTGAATTAATGGAAGAATTCAAGAACATCACTCTTGAAGAAGGAAGAGAACTTGTGAGTCAGGCTAGTGTATTGATTCTTCCTGAATGGGTCATTGCAGATGCAGTAGCCTTTAATGCTATTATGAAGTCCAAGAATCCCTTTCAAGACTCTAAAGAAGAAGTCAAGGCAACATTGTAAAACTCTACCTTCAGTAGGAATATGAAACTTTGACAATTTGGACATTGGCCCCACAAGGGAGAAAACTAGATGTTTCTGATATTAATCTAAAATTTAGAGGAGGATTAATAATAAAGAGAGCTTCAGAGACCTCAACCACTGAGGCCACTAATTTGACTGTGAATGCAGCCAAATTGGCCCAAAAGACTATTGAAAGGGAGGAGGCTAAAAAGAAAAGCCTAATGGAGAAGTATAACATTTTGATTGAAGAATACAACAAGATGCAACAGAGAAATGTGGAGTTGCAAATTGAGGTGGAAAGGTTTAGGTATAGACAAATTGGGGAGACATCAAGTGCTCCAGGGACAAGTACATTACCTTCTACAACATGGTCAGTGCCTCCTGCTTCTCCAATTATTTCCACACTAGGGTCTCCCAGTCAAAATCCTTCCCTCACCCCTCCTTTAGAACAAATTGATGAAGAAATAGAGTGCTATGTTGATCCTACGAAGAAGAAGCTCATGCAAAAAATTGATGAATTACATACATCAATAAAGGTAAGAGAGGAGGGATTTCTTTCAAAGAAAAAGGAGATTGTTACTACTGTCTTGAGGCATTTAAATGAAAAGGTAGATATTAAATTTCTATCTATACATTCTTTATATTCTTTGCTGTTGGAAGCAATAAATAATATTGATAGGGATCAGGAGGTAGTGATACCAATAATTGAAAATTGGATCCCTAGGGCCAGTGATCTGGATATCATGTATAAAGCCTCAAGGTTTGATATAAATAATAGGCCCCAATCATTAAAGCCTACTCATGTGTTAGTAAAATCATTTCAAGGTTTTCAAACCTTACCAGATGACTTGAGTAGGAAGATTAGGGAGTTGGTGAAGAATTTCAATGACTGGGGTAACACATTGTTACCTGATATAATTGATGAGCAGGGGAAAATCAGAACACTGCAACAAGGTAGGATCAAGCAAGTAAGGTCATCAATGATAAAATTAAATTCATTTGTGATGACTTAGATTATGATTTTTTGGTGAGTTGTATGGATAAGATTATTAGTACCAGCTCATTTTTAGAATCTTTTGAAAGAGATGCAAATCAAGTGGTGGTAAAATACATGCCTTATAGTACAAAGGAAAATGAGGTGATTAATTTTGGCTGGACGAATGATGAAGAATACCATAAATGGGTAGCTAAGTATTTGACTGAGGAAGAGTAAAATGAATGAGCTGCCAACAGGTGGTAAATTAGATGTTGTTACAACAGTTCCAGTTTTGCATTGATGACATTCTCGGCATGGGTTTCTTGTGGTTTTTTGTTATTGCATCAACTTTTCTCGGCTGATATGATGAACAATAATATTCTCGAGGGTGATTGTTGTTGTAACAATTTTTGGAATATCACCAAGTGCTCCAATTGGTTGGTGACATGTGTACTTTTATGCCCGATGCTTGTTTGCTCCTTCATTTTCTATAAGAAGGATTTCAAGGCAAAAAGTATGGGTCAAAAAGTTAGATAATTTTGGTCGAGTCTAGGTGAAGTTGCAGAGTGAATTGTAAAGATCGATGGTTTTAGAGAAAAATGAAATTTAGGTTTTAAGTCATTTTGTAATAGGTTTTGAGTTCATTGGGATTTAATGTTATATAATAGTACTAGCATTTGAGTTGTAGTGATAAATTCAAACCCATGTCTCTCCACTGTACATGCATATCTAAACTTTGAATAAATAACTAAGGGTTGTTTCATTCATCTCACTGTTATGGTGTGTATGATTCCATTTTAGCTTTAATTTAAGGAATTAATTAAAATGATTGAATGGGATTATAGGTGGATATGTTTTGTATAAGGATTTGATAAGTAGTATTGAGTTAGAATACATATTTATGAGATTGTAATGCAATCTTGTCGAGGATTTCATATGTTATGCGTTAAATCTATCATATATCTTTAGATACTTATGAATTTGACTCCTTCAATGGATATATGGCATTGATCTAAGTTGTAATTACCCGTATGATTCAATTTTTTTTTGTCTTTGCCTAGAGCTTGCTACAAATTGCAAATCAATGACTATCTTATATTATGGATTGTGTTGTAATTATCTCATGCTCCAAATAGTTGATATTACTAATGAACAACCAATTTAATTCAGTATTATCCTATCGTGTTGAGCTATTAAGTGAGATTATCTATTATTGTTAATGTTGTTTATGATAATGGTGCAGAGGTTGTAAACACATTAAGGGATCCCCCTCCTAGGTCTTGTAGAGCTCAAAGTGTAGGAGGCTTTGTTCAAGTCCTCGTTAATTGGTCTAGGTCCTTCGAGCTGCCCTTAATTTGAATTGGAAATTCCATAGATAGATTAGAAGATAAACCTAGTTACATTTTTTAGTAAAAAAAGATACCAACATGTACATTGCTACCCCAATTGTTGTACACATAAGAACAATATTTTTTCACTATGATAACAATACTTGTTTAAATGAGTGTCTTATTTTATTAAATGAGCATTTTATTTTTTAAATGATATACTTATAGTGGAGAGTTGTGATATTTTATTTGAACAAAAAAAAATACTACTTATTTCACTTCTTCATGAATGTATTTATGTTTTTTTCATATAACATTTAGAGGTTCTCATGTAATGACGGAACTTCAAATTTTGTTCCTAATGTTTCACTCATGCCCTGCCTTACGTCACTGGTCTTTCATGGTGTTGGAAAATTTCTTAGGGTTGGGGTTTTAGCTTTGTCTTCATCTTAAACCCTTGTGTTTACCTAATGCCTTGGTCAGGATTTATTTCATTGTTACCTTTTTTTAAGGGTTTTAAAAACATCTTATGTCCCATCGTTCTGTTTAGGCCTAGTCCCTTTGGTCGTAATATTTTATTTCCTCCGCGGGTTTTATTTTCCTAAGTTTTGGTTGGCCCCGTGTTGAATGATTTTAAAAAAACTTATGTCATTTTCCATCCACCTAGTAATGTCCCCTTTCCCTTTAATGAATGTTTTATTTTTCATAAGGATGAAATTTGTGCTTTCGTCAATCAAAATGCCTTCAAGATCAACAGTTGCCCACCATCTTGTGATCGAGAATTGTAGGATGGCGATATTGCGGGTGGGTGACACGTGTTCTATTTGGGGGATCAAATTTGTGCGACCTTTCATCAACTATCCTTTGATTTGAGTCGTTCCCCACCATCCCATGATGGTGCTTTAGTTGATTGCAAAATCATAGGTGGGTGCCACGTGGACTATACAAGGTGGGGCCTAAGGAAATTTTTGTGTGATATATTTTAAATTTTTCATTGCTTCCAAAGAAAAACATTTAAAATGAAATATTTGACAAGGCCGGGGGGAAATTCATTAAAAATGAGCAAAAGCAGAGAAATTAGGGAAACTGTTCAAGTCAAAGAAGATCTATGATAGGAGATTAGAAGTTGAGTCCGGCCACATCTCAATCGTTCCTTGCCATCTCCCAATCAGAAATTGCAAGATTGTGATATCACAGGCGAGCACCACGTGTCTCATCCGATGAAGCCAAAGGAATGATAAATACTTTGATGTGTCTTTAATACATTATGCCGCAGGTTATATTTATTAATCTCTTAATATTAGTTTATAAATTGAACATTAATTATAAATATTTTAAAATAAATTAAGTATTTCAATCTAAAATTTTAATATTTGACATTACAAATAAAATTAAACTAAATTCTAATTTTTAAAATCCATTAAATATTTATTATCTATTTAGTTTTTCTAATTATCTAATACAATTAAATTAAGTTAAATTAAATATTTATTTTATATTAATTAAACAATTATTAATTAGTATTTTAGATTAAATTAAGAAATAAGATCTATATAAAATCAACTTTTCTATTTTTTTCTATGTCCAAATCATTTCATTTTCTAAAATTATACTAAATTCTAGATATCATAATTAAACAAAAAACTTTATTCTATTCTAATCCTAACCCTAGTTAAACCCTAACCGTATTTGTACTCTAACCCTTACCCTAATTGAACACTAAATCTAATTGTAATTGACCACTAAGTATAATTGAATTGTACCCCTAACACTAACCCTAACTATAACTAAACCCTAAACCTAACTCTAATGAAACCCTAACCCAAACCTACTTGATTCATAATCCCAACCCTAACCAAAACCCTAATTGAACTTTAAAACTAACCTTAATTAAGTATTAACCCTAATTGAACATTTATTGAACACAAGTCCTAATTGTACCATAACCCTAACTTTTAACTACAGTTGAACTCTAATCCTAACCCTAACACTAATTCTTATCCTAATTGAACCTTAACCCCAACCCCAACCTTAACCTTGACCCTATTTGAACTCTTATTGAATTCAAAACCTTAATTAAACCCCAACCTCATCCTCAATCCTAACCCAAATTGAACATTAATTGAACCCTAAACCTAACCCTAAGTGAACTCTAATCCTAATTAAACTCTAACTTTTTAGTTGAAAATATTAAAGTGCCTTAGATTTTCCCATTCATCGTCATTTATCATTCAATTCCTAATAGAACTCCAAAAATTTATACTTTTATAATATTTTAATACACATCTAATATTAAGGGTTTAGAGATTAAGGGTTAAGGGTTTAAGGGTTTAGAGTTTAATGGTTAAGGGTTTAAGGTTTAGGGTTAAGGGTAGAGGGGAGAGAGATAGAGAGAGTGAGTTAAGAGTGAGACGATGGATGGTAGAGGGTATAAGGGTTTGGGGTTTAAGGGTTAAGGAGTTAAGGGTTATGGGTAGAGGGAGAGATAAGAGGGATTAGGTGAGAGAGAGAGAGGGAGGAGTGGGAGAGAGATAGAGAGTAGAGTTAGGGTAGAGGGAGGAGATAAGAGTGAGTGTGAGGAGAGAGCCAAAGGGTAGGAGGGTGAGACTTGAGAGAGAGGGGGAAAGAGGGAGGGAGTGGGGGAGAGATATGGGGTGGTAGAGGGTTAAAAATAGATGGTAGAGGGTTTAAGGGTATATAGTTTAAGGGTTAAGGGTTTAAGGTTTACGATTAAGGGTTTAGTGTTTAGGGTTTAAGGGTAGAGGGGAGACATGGGAGTGAGTGAGAGATAGATAAAGACCTAAGAGAGGGAGAGGGGGTAGGAGGGAGAGACTTGAGAGAGAGAGGGTAGAGGGTAGAGGGTTTAAGGGTTTGGAGTTTAAGGGTTAAGGGTTTAGGGTTTAGGGTTATGGGTAGAGGGGAGAGAGAGAGAATCAATGAGAGAGAGGGATTCATCTCATTGTTGTGGTGTATATAATCCTTATTTTAGCTTTAATTCAAGGAATTAATTAAATTTTTTGAATGGGATTATAAGTGGATATGTTCTGTATAAGGATTTGATAAGTAGTATTGGGTGAGAATGCATACTGATGAAATTGTAATGCAATATTGTCAAGGATCTTATAAGTTATATGTTATGTATTAAATCTATCATAAACCTTTAGATGCTTATGAATTTGACTCTTGCAATGGATATATGGCACTGATCTCAGTTGTACTTATTTGTGTAGTTCAATAGTTGTTTGTCTTTGGCTAGAGCTTGCTACAAATTGCAAATTAACGACTATATTTTACTATGGATTGTGTTGTAGTTATCTCATGCTCCACATAGTAGATATTATAGGTGAATAGCCAATTTTATTCGATATTATCCTATTGTGTGTAGCTATTTAATGGGATTATTTGTTATGTGTTAATGTTGTTTATGATATTGGTGCAGAGGTTGTAAACACATTAAGGGATCACCCTCTCGAGTCTTGCAGAGCCCAAAGTGTAGGAGGATTTTTAAAGTCCTCGTTAATTGGTCCAAGGCCTTCAAGATTCCCTTGATTGGAATTGGTAATCTCATAGGTAGATTATAAGACCAACCTAGTTACAGTGTAAAAAAAAAACCAACACCCTCTACCTTTAACCCTAAACCCTAAACCATTAAACCTTAAACCCTCTACCCTCTATCTCTCTCCCACTCTAAACTCTAAACCTTTCCTTGTATTCTTTTATAATTTTCATTATTCTTATTTATTTTACACTTACATTTACAAATACAAATACATATGCATTTACTGTTTTCATTTATTTCTTATGTAGTTTAATAGTTTGATCAATTTCATATTATATGTGTTGAAGACTTTAGAATTTCAATTATATTAATTTATGGATATGTTGTATCTATAATAGTACAAAACCATATGCTCTTTGCATTTACACTTGCATTTAGAAATACACATTTATATACATAGATATAGATTTGTTTAATGATATGTTGCATTTATTGTTCTAGGAGATAATCCAGTAATTGCATTTACATTTACATTTAAAAATGCATATACATACATACATACATACATACATATGTATACATACATATATATATATATATGTGCGTGTGTGTGTGTATGTATATCATTTATATTCAGTGTTCAGAAACAACCCATTAGGTCTTCACATGGATAAGAATTCATAAAATCAGATCTCCCATACATGTTTTGTTGAAACCAAGGCTTGAACCTCTCATTTCACATGCTTTTCTTCACAAAACTCTTGAGGACAACAGTTATTCCTTCTTTATTTCTCATCCTACGCCCTATTCATGCATCCTAAAATTACAATAGTATCCATGGGACTCTTACACAAGCTATAGTAATCACTAAAAGTGTAAGAGCCCCTTTATATCATGTTTGGACTACAAAACCCTCAAAAACAGGGTAACCAGGCTGTATGCAAAGAAATGAAGCTTTCTAACTCAAATCAATAACTTAAGCCCTCAAATCAGATTCAAATCAAATCTAACACATATATTTATGACTTGGAATTGATTTCACATCAAAATATGGCTGCATGTGACCATACAGTGCTACATAACAGGAAAAATATAGAAAATTTGAAGAAAAACACAGATTTTTGAATGTCAAGAGCTTGTATTTTAAATCCTCAACCATCAACAACCATTACAATTATCACTTTATTCCTTTTAAATTACTTTACATGTCAACCACTAAACAACCACCTCTACAACTGACTTTTTAATCTTTTATGATCACATGAAACATAAAACACACTAATTTCAAGGTTGTTAACATCACTATTGAAATGTTTTAATTTTTTGACCTTTCAAACATTAAAAAGTACATCATTAAATTAATTATTCAATGGCATAAAAATTAAAAACATCATGAATTAATTATGTAACCATAATTCAAATATAATTCTATCAAAATTAATATCAAATAGATAATATAATTGCATAACTTATACATTTCAATGTCATTGATCTTCTTCTTCATCCAACTCTTTGTTTGTATCATTTGATCCAGATTCAAAATTGTAAGGATTGGTCATATCATCATCATCATCATCGATATCAGTTTTGATGATGGCATCATCCACATTGATATCATCTTCATGAACATTAACTCCTACATCATCATGATCTAGTTCCTCCTCTTCGACATCTTCGTCAGGGACATCATCAACTAACTGTTGGTCTTAATCATCATCTACATCATCTTCTAGTTCTTTAGTATCTTCTTCTTCCACCATATTATACTTTACTGGCCTTCATCTTGGATCATTTCTAACAACAAATGACCAACCCAATTTACCTAGAACCTCTGAGTAAAATACCTGCTCACATTGGCTTGGAAGAACATAGGGCTCATTTCTAGCTTGCTCGATCAACCTTGTATTAACCATGGTAAGTCCATTATCATGTTCAATAACATTTCTCTCATGATCATTTTCATTCAATCGTAGCCTGTACCATAGGATGACGAACATAATTAATCTGAAGGACTTAAAGTCACACTCAATTATATCATCTAAAATCCCATAGTATCAATTTTCTGAGACTTCTGGATGTATGTCGCTTCTAGATGAAACATTAGTCACCTGAAAGATTACAGTTATACCAGAATCACAAGTTTTCTTCATGTCATCCAACATTTTGATTTGAAATTTATGACCATTTCACCACATAGCCTTGTGGTGTTTCACCTGCAATATGTCAAACATGTAAAAATTATTGCAATATTGTCAGTTGATAAACATATTTATTCTTGGCCAAATGTATGCAAAGAAAACAATCTCAACATATATATACATCAATATAATTAAAAATAATTAAATAATATGGGTGATTAATATATTTATACGTACCTTTTTATCTCTTAAACCATATGCTAAATCAATTTCCCTTTATGTAACATTGGAATCTCCATTACGATGAGCTTCTTTAACCAATGAAGCCACACCTTCCCATGTTAATGCATGACCAGATTGTTGACATTGTTCAATCCATACCATCATCCAATCAAGATTGTTGGCAACGTACAAATGTAGTGCATCCCACTTTAGACCAACTATATCAAAAAAACTTGAAATTCACAAATGACGTATAATTAGTTAAATACCACAGTATACGACCTTAATTTATAATTGATGTATATTGAAGATTAAAAATTAAATAAGTACAATATACATAAAAACCATATGTAAAATGTATTCCAGTTAATATCCATGGCCATCTTATAATTACCTCTCACTTTCCTTAATCTATCTTTCCCCATCAGGTACTCCCCTTCAAATTTGTTAATGGAGTTGGGATCCCAAATGCAATCTACATGGATTTTTGCTACAAACTTAGGAAGATATTCACTAATGTAGACCATGGTCCAGTATACCATATATCCCTCCACCATAGAACCCTTAGGATGTGCTCTTTATCTAACCAAAGCCTTCAAAAATTTCAAGTGTCTCTCAACCATCCACATTGACCTTGTGTGTACAGGTCCACACAATTCAATCTCCTCAACCTAGTGTATGAGGTAGTGTTCTTGTGCATTGAAAAATGTCAAAGGTAGACACTTTTGCATTTCACACATTCGACGAGGAATTTTTCTCTTCCAATAATTTATATCTTCTTTATGGATTT
This sequence comes from Sequoia sempervirens, assembly GCA_007258455.2. Classification (NCBI taxonomy): domain Eukaryota; kingdom Viridiplantae; phylum Streptophyta; class Pinopsida; order Cupressales; family Cupressaceae; genus Sequoia; species Sequoia sempervirens. The sequence continues at coordinate 275,861 of VDFB02116432.1, read as the reverse complement.
CATTAGATGACATCCATCTACAAGTGATTCATGACACAAATATATTAACGATATTTAACAAAAATATGCAGTATATTACATAACAAGTAAAACAAATGGTAATTATGAGATGTATACAACAAATTGAACAAATCTCGCTACTTACCTCATGTATTTTCCAAGATCATATATAACTTGTGACATTGTTGTCAAATTTGTCTGGGAGAGATAGAGGTAGAACGTACTGTAACTATTATAAAATGATCTTTTCATTATTTTTCCAAAAGTAGTAAACACAATACACTAAAAAGTACATACATTATACAAGTGTATATAATATACCAGAATAATTACCTTAATGAACGTATGCCAATCATGCATTTTCATCCCTGACCCAAATTCACCTTTCTTTGTTATTATATTATTTATGTTCCCAACAAATCCTGTGGGAAATCAAATTTTTCATATAACTTCTTTTATAGCATTGCTTTGCTGCTATGTTAATAACCAAGGAAGGGCATTTATATTAATTTGGTCTCCATCACTATTTAATTGAATGACATATTTCATTGCATGATTCGCTTCCTAAATGTCACTACAAATTTTGATAATTTTTTCCTTGTCATGCCTTCCATCCAATATTTTCTATAACGTTTCTGTTATATTCTTTCCGATATGCATTGTATCAAACAAATGCACAATTTGTAGTTGCTCATAGTAGGGAAACCTACTAAATTGTCTGGAATAACTTTTCAGTCCCTATGGAAGCCGACCATTAATGCCTTGATGAGCTTCATGAAGCATATAAGTTAAACAAATTAACAACGACAATCATTGTCAATTACAACAATGAGTAAACACAACACAATATAAAAATATAAAATCAAAACATATATATGATAGATAAACAGTTTGATCCGATGTATAATCTTGATGATTAATTCTATTATATTCCAACTTCCATAGGTGAGGTGTCATTCTTCGTGGTTTTGATGTAGTCTCCTCTTTCCCATTGAAAAGATGTTTTTCAGTAGTTCGATACTTATGATTTCTATGGAGGAAGTTCATATACTCATCAAACACCTACTTTCCTAAACTTGTTGAACGACAAGATTTCATCTTTGGACCACAAATTGGACATGCAAATTTTCCCTTTGTTTGAAGACCTGCAAGATCATATATAATTGGATTAAATGTCAATTTTTATAATTATATATAATGAATAGATTATTTTTAAAACGTGTATGATATCTACTTCATCAAATTAAATATTTTTAAAGTGTAGTTGAATGTTATAACATACCACAAAAATGTGTTAGCCCTGGGGCATCATGAATTGTCCATACAAGCATTGCATGGAATTTAAATTATCTTTGTCCTATTGGTCTAGAGACGTCATACATAGTGACACCATTCCATAACTTTAGTAACTCGTCGATAAGAGGCTCAATATATACATTCATATTTTTAACTTGGTACTTACCTAGTTGAATAAACATAAACATTACATAATTATTATAACCATTTTACTCCAATATATATAAATTAATGTGCATGACTATTGAATGAAAAAAATATAAGTCATTATGCAACAAATAAGACAAATGAGATGCTACTACGTTAAAGAAAATTGATGTAAAAAAATACCTGGAACAATCATTGACAACATTATGTGCTCCCTCTTTATTGACATCCATGGAGGAATGTTATTGTTGATAACAAAAATAGGCCACACTGAGTAAATAGATCTCAGCTCTCCAAATGGATTCACACCGTCCGCTCCCAATGAAAGCATGAGATTACAAGGTTCTTCTTTAAAGTGTGGCCATTTTTCCTCCATGTCCCTAAATGAATAACCATTTGTAGGTATTCAAAGAATGTCATCTCCACTTCTATTCCATGCATGGTAATCCATAAATTGCGCTAAGCTTTCACACCTAAATAATCATTGCATATGTGGAATAATGGGAATATAACAAAGAACATTGCAAGACACCTTTTTTGTTAGTTGATCTATTTGATATCTATTGATATGACATTTTGGGCATTCTATTGCAAGTTCATGTTGTTTATGATATGTAATATGATCATTAGGACATGCATCTATTGCTTGATTCTCCATTATGATATCTTTCATAATGGCAGATAAATCTTGGTATGAGCGAGGTAAAATATTTGATGGTGGTAACAAAAATTCACCAATCAATCTACAACAAAAAATAATTTGTTAATATAAAGAATATTAATGGTACATATTTCATCCTTTATTTACTAGTGATGAACTAAAACAAAGAATTAAAATAGATGAAAAAATGTGACATGCCATGACTTACCTTAGCATCTATGAAGGATTACTATGTTTGATAAACCATTCATAACCTTCAAGTTCAACAGCAATACAACAGAGAGGAGTTGTTTGGGATCCTTCATAAAGGGGATCGTATGCCTTCTCAAGTACAGGTAAATCATGAACATCATCAAAGTCATCTCGATCATCATGATCAGCTCTACCACTAAATGTGTCATGGATCAATGTATTTGTACCATCATCTTCAACTGTGTTTTCTGGAACATGATCATCTTCTTCCATGGGATCATTACCTTCATCTTCGGTATTCATAGCTCCATGTTAGCCCTTACCAAAGAACCATTCTCACGGAGTGCATTGATAATCCATCATCTACCTAGAAACCCACCTTTATAATATTGATAGACAAAAATAAACCATGATCATGATCAAGTGATTATATATATACATATATATAATGTTAAAACAATATAAACATTTACAAATTCAATCAATATAAACACATATAATGAACAACTTACCAATGGACGATAATCATGCCCCCCTTCAATGTGACCATGTTGCCTACAATGTTTCTTAGCTGTTGTGATTAAAAGTCGTCTCGCCTTTAAGCCCTTGCAATTATTGCAAGGACAATAGCATTTCCCATCACCCTTTCTTTTCAATCTAGCCCACAATCTATCAAGTGTCTCTTCATTTTGTTCTGGACTAATATTATCTCACACGATTTTTCTTTACCAAGCTTGAATATTTAGATCTTCAAAAAATATCAAACTCACACTCAATAATTTTTATAATAGACAGATAACAAAATCTAATAATTATGATATTTTGCACCAAAATTTTTGGCATGCAACCACCCTTGCAAAAGAGAAGATAGTCTGAAGTTAATGACCCCAAAAAACACTTTACAATGCTAATTCCAAAACTTATTAAATTCTGATTTTACTATGATTTCCAACCATTAAGACTCCTAAAATCATAATATTGAACTTGATCACAAACTTCCTACAATGATGGAGGTAGCGAGCTAGTAAGAGCAAGTGACTCATTCCTAAGGAGCAACAAGTCAGAATCATCATTGCTAATGTCAATATAGATTTATCCTTTTAGTTAAAGATGGAATGTGTCACTTCTTATGATGAACTTATTCCTAGGACCCTCAACATTGAGAGAGCCCTAATCGCACAAGGAAGCACACACTAGTAGAATTTGGCAAATAAATGACTAGGTGACTAAAAAATTTAGTCACAACAACTAAAAATGACTAAATTTTGCTCATTTTTTGCAACTTAGCTATAAATGAGTAAATAAATTACTAGTTTTGTCGTTGATTAAAAATTATTTAGTCACAATCCATTTGAATAAATCATTTAAGGAATAAAGAATATAGCCCGCCAAAATACTCTAAAATTTTAATAAACATACCCTAAAACTTTTGTCAAAATCTTATTTTCGAGCATAGCCCACCAAAATGGAGTTTTCATTTTAATAAACATACTCTAGAACCTTCGTCAAAGCATTATTTTCAAGCATAGACTGCCAAAATGGAGAAGTGTTTCCATAAAGAATGGCAGAGAATGTTGATGAGATGTGCGTGAAAGAAGGCATAGGATTCATTGCTGCTTATCTCATTCCTGCTCTACTCAACAAATCTTACATTGTTCCCCCTACTATTTGTAATCTAGGTATTTACTTGACATATATTTGCATAATCTCAAATTCCTTTAGAGGCTTTTGAAGTATCAATGTATCCTATATAGGGTTTAGAATGATTTTTTTTAATTAAAAAAATAAATAAATGATGTATTTACCTATAATTAGCTAATGTGGAGATCTCCTAAATCTACCCCAACATACTATCCTCTTTGGCACTGTATTCATTACTCCAACTACTAGGGTTTTGCATGTGACATCTTTAATATCTTCATGACCGTGGCTTTTAAATAGATCTCAGTCTTTGCTTTAATCCTTTTCATGGTAACCTTTGAGTTCCATAATCCACCTTCAATCTCTTCTAAGAACGATGTCTTAAGATAGACTGCATAGTATGCATATAAAGAAGTCCTTCATACCTGCCATTGTTCCAAACCACCACTCACTACTTGCTTAAAATGTTGCCTCCATAAGCACAATAGCATGTTTTAAAATCATGGTTTCCAGTGATTGACCATTAAGGTCACCACTTTCATCATGAAGATACAATGAGATTTTTGTCTTCAAACTCAAGGCATTATGCAAGATAACATTGTGAATTGTTTGTTGTGTACGATTTGATTTTCTTGCACATTTACTACTTTGCTAACTTTCTTTAAGAATGGGTATTGCACCCTCAGCTGCAATCTCAAACAGCTCACTCACTATCACTTGAAGATTCCTTTCATGAGCATCTTTCTATAAAATCAAACTATTCCCTATAGACTGCCTACTCACTATAGGGGACTCATTGTTTCATGGTATTATAGTTCTTAAGATCCTTCAACCTTATTGACACTACTTCATAGTCCATAAGGTATTATTCACTATTCTTCCCATCTTTGATGAGTCTTATAACACTGCTCAAACATGCAATCCACTACTCCATTATACATTAATGGCTAAGAAGAAACATTGAACCTACGATTACCACTATTACTTCATTTGGACAATCATTCCCTGATTGCATTTTCCTTGTCTAACACTACCAAAAGCATTTGAAAAACCCTTAAGGTCAGAAAGGGGGTAAGGAAACTCATTGTTAAAATCTCCACTTTACTATGCAAGGTTTGAGTTTTATTATCTTGTCACTACTCGGCCTCTTTTTGACTGTCACATCTCAAGTGACTGTTATTCTTCTTACCGTAGATTGCATTTACAAATGTCACTAAGCTACATAGTGTGCTTGTTATTGGCTACAATCTTTAGATTGAAAGATTTTGTTATTACCTACAATGTCTCAATCTTTCTAGTATTGCAACCTCACTAATCTGCTATAGTCATTGTTTATGTTTCTACGGAGGCCTAGGGTTTGTACCCTAATCATGCTCTTACCAATGCGTCTATTGGTATTAAAAAATAATCTTAAATCTTGGGTCAGAAAATTAGTTGTCTTGAAAAAGTTGTGGTATGATCTTGGATTGTATCCTAGAGTGTGTGGGAAGCATGTGTTTGATCATTAAGGTATGTAAAACTGATCAGGGAAATGTATCCTATATATCGTGGGTCTTGCTTTAATACTTTCCATATTGGTTATTAGCAGATCACATTATTATAGTTTGTGGTAACCCAAGATTGCATTCAAGTATATAATAAAATTGGTTTGTAGTTTAAGCTATACACTTTTAAGTAACATTCATAAGGTTTAGAAAATATTGATCACTCTCTAGAATAGCCCATTAAACATGGGTTGTGCTTGAATGCACTACATAATTGATATAACACAACCACTCTGCATATCAACCAGAGTTATAGGATCTTTATTGCAGCAAGAGGTAATCACTCTTTGATCATGCTATAATTACATCCTAACCTGTTAAACTTGAGACAACCTGAATGCACCCAATGATGATTGACACCTACATTATACAACCTGAATTAACTACATTATATGAGTGCCTCTATTTCTATCACAACATAGCCACATTAAACTTGGGTCACACATGAATGCATCCTGTATTTGTTATAGCACAACTGTGCCACATGACCAATAGAGTTATGGATCACATAATTATAGTCACAAGAATCTGTTCCTTGGTTGTGATCTTATGGTGATTCCACACAACAAAATCTGGACATGAAATTCTCAAAACCCTAAACCTCTAAAAATGAAATATGATGAGATGTTGCTTTAAAATATGATTTTCAAACTCGGAACTACAAATTTGACTTCACAACTGAATTCTGCAAAAATAAAATGACTACCCTCAACCTGGCGATATCTTCTTGAATTTTTTCTAATTTTTCCAAAGAAAATCATCCTTAGTTCTCCACAAACTATCTCAAGTAGAGCAAAACACTGTCGCAATAAATCAAGCATGAACTCACTTTTCTTTATGTCAGCCAAAATTTGATTTTTTTCTATTTTTCATGTTTGTTGAAATTTTGATGAAACTAATAGTCGACATTTCAACGAAACCTAGGTTTGTCTAAATTTCAATGAATGTCAAGGATAAACTTTCAAAAAATTGAAAATTACACATCAAATTTTAAAAACACCCGATGTACATCAAATTATACATATTTCGTCAGACATTTTCATCAGATTTTGCAATCAAATGAGTTAGTTCCACTTCACATGGGTCTATTTACTTGTTCACAAGAGTGAAGTGTTCGATAGATTTCTAGCCTTCAAGGCTCATGTTGAGAAGCAATTAGGGAAGCAAGTCAAGTTTCTCTACATAGACAATGGAAGGGAATATGTGAACAATAGACTTGAGGAATTTTGTACTCTTGAGGGGAATGATCTTCAGCATTCAGTTGCATACACTCCACAGTAGGATGGTGTTGCTAAAAGGAAGAATAGGACCCTTAAGGAGATGGCTAGCTGCACGATTCATGTTTGCTCTCTTGGTCCACAATTTTGGGTAGAAGCTATCAGTTGTGCCAAACACATCCAAAATTGGGTTCCCCATAAGGCTTTGAAGGGTATCACTCCTTTTGAGGCTTGGTGTGGTAGAAAATTGGTTGTGAGACACTTCAAAGTTTTTGGTTGTCCAGCTTGGGCACACATACCTCCAGTGAAGCGCAAGGCATTAGAACCTCAGAGTAGGCCTTGCATCTTTGTTGGATATCCTAAAGGTGTTAAAGCATATAGAATTTTGGATCCAGAGACACATGAGTTATTCATTGAGAGGATTGTTCACTTTGAGGAAAGCTCTCCTAGCTTGGCTTCTAATCCTCCTCTTCCTTCCTCCATAGTGGAAAGTGATGATAGTTACTCAAATGATGATTCCCCCTCAACTCTGACTCATAGGATCACACCTTCACAAGGTCCACTTGCAGTTGAGGAGCCTCATCCTTCATCTCCTACTAGACCTCATTGGGCTTGATAGAATCTTGAGTCAACAGGCTCTCTATTTGGGATCCTTTAGATACTTGAAGGAATCAGTCACAACATCAGGATTTTCTACATGCTTTTATTGCTAGTGCTTCCTATCCATAGTCCCTCAAGGAAGCGTCAGGATTTCCAAAGTGGGACTCAACAATGGAGGAAGAGTATAGTTCCTTGATGAGGAACCAAACATGGGATTTAGTTCCACTCCCTAAGGGGAGAAAGATGGTTCAATGTAAGTGGATCTATCAAAAAAAGTATGCAGCTAATGGAAGTGTGGATAAATACAAGGCTCATCTTGTGGTAAAAGGTTTCTCATAGGTTCCAGGTGTTGATTATATAGAGACCTTTGCACCCGTTGCTAAGATGAACTCCATTCGCTTGACACTACCTATTGTTGCATCTCATGGTTGGAATGTACATCAGATGGATGTGAAGAGTGCATTTCTTCACAAGGATCTTCGTGAGGAGATTTACATGGAATAGCCATAGGGATTCATACAAGATTCTTCTTTGGTTTATAGATTGAGGAAGTCTATCTATGGCCTCAAATAGGCCCCTAAGGCTTGGTATGCCTAAATGGATTCCTTTTTTCTCTTCACAGAATTCACTAGGTGTCATTCAGATCCAAATTTCTACATTTTGCAACAAGATGATTCTCATTTTCTACTTGTACTCTATGTTGATGAATTGATCATAACAGAGAGTACCTCATCCATCATTGGCAATGTCAAATCTGCTTTGTAGGATAGATTTTCTATGACTCACTTGGACCTTTTGCACTATTTTCTTGGGATTGAGATCACACAGTCAGCTTCGGGGATATCTCTTTCTCAGCCCAAGTATGCTCTTGATCTTCTAGCTCGGTTTCACATGGTTGATTGTAAGCCTACTCTGACTTCCTTTGTTTTAGGAGTCAAGCTTGAGACTAAGTGTGTTCTACTCCACTTGTTGATGCCACTTTGTATCGTCAGCTTGTTGGGAGTCTCATCTACTTGAATCACACATGCCTTGATATCTCCTTTACAATTGGCATGGTTTCACACTTTATGCAGGAACCACATGAGCTTCATTGAAAAGAAGCCAAACATATCTTGCATTACATATAGGGTACACATAATCATGGGATTCACTATGCAGTAGGTACAAGACTTACCTTGGTGGGATATATAGATTATGATTGGGCTGGTGATCTTGATGATCGCAAGTCCACTTCTGGCTACAAATTTCATCTTGGTCTGGCCCCATTTTTTGGCAGAGTAAGAAGCAGCATGCTATTTCTTTTTCTTCAACTGAGGCTAAGTATCGAGGGGTTGTTAATGCTACTACTGAGGCTATTTGGCTTCAAAATATTCTCACTAAGTTTGGTTTCATGATTATACATCCTACTTTCATTCATTGTGATAGTCAGAGTGCCATCCAGATCTCAAAGAATCTAGTTCACCATCAAAGGACCAAACACATCAAGATTCATATGCACTACATTCGGGAGCTGATACAAGAGTAGGTCATTGATTTGTAGTATTGTCCTACAACATAGTAGGTTGTAGATCTCTTCACCAAACCATTCACTAAGAGTATATATCATCATTTTCGAGCTCTCTTTGCGGTGTGGGATTTTTCATCTGAGGAGGTCACTTGACTTCTTCATTCTCTCTTCTAGGGGAGTTTTCTCCTCACTCGAGGTTTTTCCTTCTTATCCTTTTGAGTGCAATTTTTGTTTTGTTTCTCTTTTGGGGGGGAGTTTTTTCCCACATGGTTTTCTCCCTTTCTTTGCTTTATGAGAGATTACATTGCATTTGTACATGGGTACATAACATGGCCTAGTTTTTGAGACTCATCTTGTATTGTTTTCTTTTGTGTACATTCTCCCTAAGTTGTGCTTAAGGGGGGGCGTTGGTGTAATTAAAAGTGTGTTACCTTGTCCTAGGTCATTATTCAACCCTTTTTAAGTTTACTTAGGGACTACATAGGAGGTAGTTGGATAATTTCTACTTTTGGTGGACTTATCATGTTATTACTTTATCACATCCACCTTTTTTGGACACATTGTGTGATTACCTCTCCACCTTTTGTGGGTGACCCACCATTTGTGGTGATTATCACATTATCACTTTTCCACTTTAGGTGGAATGATAGATTTTCACAGTTGTCTCATGTCATAAGATCACAACACTTGTCATAATCTTATGCCCTTCTATGTACTCACCTTGGTTATATAACCAAGGGGTCTCCTATGTACTTTTGCACATTACATTCTATGTTTGCATCATTGGTAGAATACAGTCTATTCTTGTCATATTGTTCTATCTCTCTTATGCTTGTGCTTTATATTAGGCCTCTAGATCTTGGGTGGCTACCTTCATATCCAATTATTACACACTTAATCTTATACACATTGCATTAGATTCCATTGGAAATCATTGATTATGACTGCTTTATAACAATATTCTATGCATTTAACACCATACATGTAGATTTTTGAAGATAGTCAAAATGAAATTAGTCGGTATGATCATCAAGAATGCATTTTGGATAACAACAATAACTCTATAGTATTAAATATTTTATTATACATTACAAATGAAAGTATATAGCCAAAGCTATAGAACAACAATTAGCATTGCATTATAGAAAACAACACAAATTATTTTAATATATTGCAACCATGTGCACAGAATGGAAGCCATAAATGAGACAATATTAAATTTTCATGTCCATAGATTTGTATGTATATCAAAGTATATGCGAGAAATGTACATACATACTCTTCCCAATGGTTATTATTTTATGAAAATAAGTTCATCTATTTTACTCTATTGCAAACATAACCTAAAAAATAGCATTTTTTCCTGAATTGTTTGTCAAAAAGATAACGATTTACACATAAAAATTATAAAATAAAACTCAACACAATAATGCCTGCTCTCCACCCTACCATAAAATTATAAAAATTGTATAACGTTGATTTCCACTAAATAGATATTTTCATCATTGGTCATAGTGGTGGGAAATTTATTTTCTTACTCAGGGGTTTGGTAAGAGCACACAATGCTCCATGAGCCAATATGGTAGGATGGAAATTGGGCCTTCTTTTGTTTAGTACATACTGCATGCTACCACATGCATCAAGTATGGCTAAATTATAATTACTTCATTTGTCCCATTGTAAGTACAGAGAAAATTATGCATTATTAAATTTAGAACTTTGATATCTCCTGATTTATATATTGTGTATGAATTAGATATGATCACTACTCTAAAATTCACACTTTATTAACACAAAATATGTATATGGTCTAGCCATTCCAGTAAATTTTTTGCATAGGATAGTAGCTCTGAGTTTTAGCTTTCTATTGCAATGGAATAAAATACTTAATGTTATGCAATTCATTTTGTTTTTGTATAATCACCACACTAAACTTCACACTTTTTTCCTATTCTTGTAGACCATAGCCCAACCATAATGTAATATTTGATGAGCTAATGTGTTACAAACAACCTTTCAAAAAAAAATCTTGAGTTCAAGATTCATGTAAACTCTTGGTTCTTTTCTGGGTAGCCTGCTGGCTGCTGGCTTGTTGTGTCTTTATGTCACTACTAGATGTTTTTGACTCTATCTTTTGGGAAGCTTGTTCATCTTAGTGCGGGTTTTGGGTCCCCTCAAAATTTGATGGTTTTGAGTCCATTCAAAACCTGTTGTTACTAGTTTCGAGTCCAATCAAAACCTATTCTTCCACTAATCAAAAGAAACCTTTTAGAATAATGATAGTCACCACAAAACCAATAAGAGTGGTCAAATTGAGAATCAGATCCTAATGTACTCTATATTGATCATAATAAGCAATATTCATTTCACCACTGGCCAGAGTGGTCGGCAATGTATATTCTTTATGTTACATTTCGAATAGGCTATAGTATTTCATTTTTTATAGCATCTTGTTTTAAATGCTAGGGTCTAGCAGTATTTCTCAAGGCTCCATCCATGAAAGGCTACATTTCAAATACACATATACATATATACACATACATATATACATCTAGATATATATACATGTATATATATATATATGTATGTATATGTATATATATGCATATATACATATATACATACAAAAATCCACATATATACACACACACATATATATATACATATACATATACATACGTATATATAGATACATATTTATATACACACATATATATACACAACATATATATACATATATACATATATATACACATACGTATACATATATACATGTATACACACACACACACATATATATATACATATACAAATATAGTGGCGAATGGGTTATAAGCATGGTCAAAATTTTTGTCAGCCTCCTAGATTTTTGGCCTTCTGATGGTCATGGAGAAGGTGGCAGAGGAATTTGTTGGCTACTTTGGGAATAGGGTGGCATCTTTCATACCGTGTGGATAGAGAAGGTTGTGGAAAGTAAACACTCGCTCACATCAACATTAATTGTTGTATGCTTTGCATGTAGTGGCGATGGTCGTAATAACAAAAACTATTTAACGCCTAACAAAACAAAACTGTTGGTGTAATTAAATGTCTTGTACCTTGTCCTAGGTCATGATTACACCTTAGTTAAGTTTACTTAGGGACCGCATAGGAGGTTGTTGGAGATTTTCCACTTTTGGTGGACTTGACATGTCATTACCACATCACTTCCACCTTTTGTGGACACATCATGTGATTATCTCTCCACCTTTTGTGGGTGATCCACCTTTTGTGGAGATTATCACATTATCTCTTTCCCACTTTAGGTGGAGTGATAACTTTTCATTGTTGTCTCATGTCATAAGATTATGAAACTTGTCATAATCTTATGCCGTCCTATGTTCTCACCTTGGCTATATAACCAAGGGGTCTCCTATGTACTCTTGTACCATTATCTCATATTATTGACATTGAATACAGTTTATTCTTGTCATATTCTTGTCTCTCTCTTTTGTGCTTTCTATTAGGCCTCTAGATCTTGGGTGGCTACCTTCATAGCCAATTCTTACATGGTATCAGAGCGGTTGGAGGTCCTTTGCATAGCCATTGGTGGGAGATCTTAGTTTGTGTGAAGGTGATCAAGAGGAAAATATGAGGAGCAGCAGAATTTTGGTGCATCCTAGACCAGATCTGACCTCAAATTTGGATTCAGAAGGTTGTTTTCAGTCAAGATAGCCTTTCGTTTCATCAAAATTGGACATTCGGAGCCCTAGATCTAAAAAATCACTTATTTGGGTATTTTTTCAATTTTCTGAATTTATTCTATAGTTTTGAAAAATTTATTTCTCAAAAAAATTTCCTTTTTTTCAATATTTCAGACAAAAAAAAATTTGTCAAATTTTTTTGAAATTTTTTAGAAAAAACCCTAGAAAAAAATTGTATTGGGGTTATTTTCAATTTTGTAAATAAAAAAATCAAAAACTTGTATTTCTTTTTTTGATTTTTCTAAACCAAAAAAATCTCAAAAAAAATAAAAAATTGAAAATAAAAAAAAATAAAAAAGTTTTTATGCAGACAGGGTATGCACAGTACCCTGTACATGCAGGTCCAATTCAGAGTATAGAGTACCCACTGCCGATGCAGGTACCCCGCCTCCTCCGCATCTACCACTTGACAGTGGCTCATTGCTTGCAATGACCCCTTGTTTGTAACCGGTCAACTCTTCCAGCGGTTTACACTTCTGTTGGCTGACACTGCAATTTGAACCGATAGCATCAAATCCAACACCGGGCTTCCCATAGCGGCTAGCAGCATCCATGTGAAATCCGGAGGGCTCCCTACTACCGGCCAGCACCATTCAAACTTCGGCAAGCTCATTTAAATCGCCACCGACATTCCACCCGGTGGCTCATTCTATGAATCCCGCTTCCATCACATAATCGGCGGCATTCAACAGTCCAATACATAAAATCTGGCGACAGCATTCTCCCGGGGACGGACTAGAAGATTCAGGCAATAGAAAAGTATATTCCGACAAATGAACCGACAACGATGATGACGGGCATTGGGCCGTCAAATTTAAGCTGATTTCAGAGGTGACAGCCAAATGACTGTCTAATTTAAGCTCATTGATTGATGGTGTCAGCTTGACATCAGCATCTTTAAAAAAATTTGCCCCCCTCTCCAATGAAGTTTTTGATTTTGCAGTCCGACTTCAGAGCTTCATATCTTGCTCATTTTTGCTCCTTTTTTCGAGCAATTTTTTTTTATTTGGGCTAATTTTTGTGTACTTCATAGTGGTGTACTCGGTTTCTGATTTTGGTAGACATATTTTCCAGAATTTGCAGTTTCTCAACACTATACCTGTCTTGTCACCGTTTCTGCAACTTCTGAGGCTTCGTTCTGGCTCATATGAACTCCTTTTCAGGTGCTGTTTTTTTGAAAGTGCATGATTTCTTGTCTACTTCTTGAATCTACAATTAGTTTGAAGTGATCTTGAGTGGATTTTGTACTTTCAATATATGGTCATTTTTGGCCTATTTGGCACTTGTATTGCATAGACCTAAATTTAGGTCTTTGCTTATTTGTTCTAGTCTATTATCAGCCTATTTATTGGAAAGTTGTAAATCATAAATCATAAGCCCACTTAGCCAAGTTGCAAGTGGCCTATTGTACATGCACTACATTATAAAGTGCCAAAATCATCTATTTGTGGGGGGGTACTTTGATTGAGTGATTTCTGGGGGGTATCTCTTGTGTGATTGTGCATATTTTCTCTCTTGTGCTCTTTCATTCCATCATGGGTTCATCTAAAGTTCCACTCTTAACTGCACATAATTATGCTACATGGAAAGTACGTGCATGGAGTAAACTAATGGAAAAAGGTTTAATTTACTACATTGATGGAACCATAACTGCACCTTCAAATCCTAAGGTTGATCCAACTGCATATATGGATTGGCTCACTAAAACTTCTATGGCATTGGGTACACTAAGAAAGTTTATTTTAGATGATCTCATTTTTCATGTTGATAAATGTACTACAACTAAGGAAGCTTGGGATAAGCTTGCTGCTTTGTATGGCAAGGTTGATAAGGTTAAGGGATACAAACTTGAACATGATCTCTTAAGCCTTGATCCCAAGGATTTTGACACCATTCAAGATTATGTCACTAAAGCAAATGAGCTAAGAGCACAACTAAAAGATTGTGGTATTGAGAAAGAGGATGATCAATTGGTCTTCAACTTGTTGGACAAGCTTCCAATTGAGTATGTAGCCTTTGTTTCAAGTTTTCAGACTCAAATATTGACAATAAGTAATTTCACATCACCATCTTTTGAGGCTCTCACAGATCTTTTGATTCTTGAGAAAAATAAGTTGATGAAAATGGGAATTCTCAAGTCTTCAACTTTAAAAGCATTGGTGGCCAATCATGGAAACAACAAGCAAGGCAAAGAGAAAGGCCAAAAGCAATCTTCACCAAAGCCACAAGGAGAGAACAAATAATCTACTCCTCCACAACAAAGTTCATCCTCATCCTCTTCAAAGAAGTACAACTATTCAAGCAAGAGGGAGCAACCAACATGTGCATATTGCAAAAGGATTGGTCATGATGAGCATTGTTGTCATGTTAAGCAAATTGATGAGTTGAAACACATCCTTAAGAAGAACAACATCAACTTTCCAGCTGCATATCAAGAGAAGGACTCATCTCCTTC
The DNA here is from genome assembly GCA_007258455.2 of Sequoia sempervirens. Lineage (NCBI taxonomy): Eukaryota > Viridiplantae > Streptophyta > Pinopsida > Cupressales > Cupressaceae > Sequoia > Sequoia sempervirens. The sequence goes on along the minus strand of VDFB02116432.1, from coordinate 260,858 downwards.
CACTTCTTCTAAGGGAAAAGGAACAACTCTCATGGCAACAACATCAAGCTCATCTCCTTCTTCTACATCATCTCAACATGAGAAACATAAGGGGCAAGCATTTCTTGCTTTTGCAGATTCCAATATAGGTCAGTGGATCCTTTATTCAGGAGCATCACATCATATGACTTCGTCCAAGGATATGTTCTCTTCATTTGATTCTTGTTCATCACCACCCATTTTAATGGCCAACAACACTTCTTTGGCAGTTTGTGGGAAGGGGTCTATTGACATTGAACGTGGAGCATTTAATGATGTTCTATGTGTACCTACTTTGTCAAGGAACATCCTTTCCATCTATCAGATTACACATAGTGGTAAAGGAAAGAGTGTAGAGTTCACACCAGATTATGTCATTGTTCAGGATTTGCATAGCAGGGCTCTTGTTGCAGTTGGGGAGGTTGATGATCATTCTTGGTTCTACGCCTCATATTTTGCTCCTATTGATGATTCAACTCACCCTAGTGTGAACACACTTGAGGAGATTGAGTATGGTTACTTGAATCTTGGAGTGCTCTCTACTCCTGAGATTCTTGAACCTATTGTTGATACTCCATCTCCTACATTGACTGATGTACCTGATGATACTCGTGTTACGACAGTTTCAGTACCTTGTGATTTAGTGCAATAGTGCATACCTTGTCTTCCAACAGCAGTTTCATGGGATGACTACTTGACAGACATTGGCAGTATGTTTGTGAAGTCCTACATTGTTGATTTGGGGGACACACTTGATTACTTTCATCTTCTCTTTGATGAAGGTGATTCTTCTTCAGTTGTTGCGAGGGAACACTCTGACCCTCCTCTACATGATCAGTCTTTTGAGGTTGATGTGACTATGGATGCATATGTACAACAGTTGGAGGAGGCCACTTTCTCTCTTGAGGAGAACTCGTCTTTGGAGTATGTTCTACCTACATCCTTGCTAGATCCTGAGTTGTCTTTTTTAGTAGATGAGAGTGTTGTTGCAAAGGGGTTCTCACAGGTTCCAGGAAGTGACTACACCATTGCAGCTTCACATGGTTTGGGAAAGGCATCTTTCAACATCAACACAGGGAACTTTGAGCAGATTTCAGAGACTTCTTACACTTTGATGGTTCTTCTTTCTTCACTTGTGGATTGGGGAGACTTCATTCATAAACCTTTGGTATTGTTTCTTCCTAAGGGGAGGAACGTTGTTCAACAGCTTTGGAGCAACTTCTTCATTCCTTCTTGAGCATCTTCCATGGGTGATCATTGTACATTGAGGGGGGGCTACCTTGTCTCTCTTCTTCTCTTGTATTGGGGGAAATTTTTCCTCACATGGGGTTTTTTCCTTCTCATGCCATGTTCATAGCTTTTTGTATTTCATCTCTCTTTTCGGGGGTAGTTTTTTCCCACTAGGTTTTTCTATCTTTACTCCACTTGTGAGAGATTTCATTGCATTTGTACATGGGTACCTAACATGGCCTAGTAGCCGGGACCCATCTTGCATTGTTTGCATTTGTGCACATTCTCCCTAAGTTGCACTTAAGGGGGGGTGTTGGTGTAATTAAATGTCTTGTACCTTGTCCTAGGTCATGATTACACCTTAGTTAAGTTTACTTAGGGACCGCATAGGAGGTTGTTAGAGATTTTCCACTTTTGGTGGACTTGACATGTCATTACCACATCACTTCCACCTTTTGTGGGCACATCATGTGATTATCTCTCCACCTTTTGTGGGTGATCCACCTTTTGTGGAGATTATCACATTATCTCTTTCCCACTTTAGGTGGAGTGATAACTTTTCATTGTTGTCTCATGTCATAAGATTACGACACTTGTCATAATCTTATGCCCTCCTATGTTCTCACCTTGGCTATATAACCAAGGGGTCTCCTATGTACTCTTGTACCATTATCTCATATTATTAACATTGAATATAGTTTATTCTTGTCATATTCTTGTCTCTCTCTTTTGTGCTTTCTATTAGGCCTCTAGATCTTGGGTGGCTACCTTCATAGCCAATTCTTACAAAAACAAATGCCTGGGAATTTTTCAATAAGGCATTCTTTCAATTTTTGATAAGGTTGTGTCGAGAAATGAGTATATTTTTACTTTCATTTCCCACTGTGAATCTTTATGGCTTCCTCTTTATTAATATATATATATATATAGCATTTCTCCATCTAGGTTGTTGTTGAAACCAATGTTGTTTAGTTTATCACTTCCTTTTTGTGGCTATGGTTGGAATAGAATAAAAATATTTAATATTTTTCCTTATGCTATATCATTTCATTTTTGAAATAGAATAAAACAATTAATGTTGTTGATTCAATGTTTGCTTAATTTATGGCTTCCATTTTGTGGTTATGGTTAGAACAAAATAAAAACAGTTAATGTTGTGCCTTAGGTTATATCATTTCATTTTTTGGAACAAAATAAAACAATTAATGTTGTTGATTTAATGTTTGGTTACATTAGGTATTATTGATTATTGTTGTCTACCTTAGGCTATGAATCTTTACGACTTCCTCTATATTAATATATCTATATATATGTATATATATATATATATATAACATTTTCCCATCTGGGTCACTATTGAAACCAATATTGTTTAATTTATCGCTTCCATTTTGTGGCTATGGTTGAAAAAAAAATAGTTAACGTTGTGCCTTATGCTATATCATTTCATTTTTGGAACATAATAAAACAATTAATGTTGTTGATTCAAGGTTTGGTTACACTAGGTATTATTGATTATTGTTCTCTGCCTTAGGCTATATTGGGTATATTTTAATATTAATATATATGTATATATGTGTACATATATACATATATTTATATATATTTCAATTTCCAGTGGGTCTCTCTTTATGGCTTGCATTTAGTTGATATGGTGGCAACAGGGTAAAATTGTTGACCGTATGCATTTTTTGTCTATGGTTACTATCTAACTTACCCTACATTGTCTCATTTTTGATAAGGTTATGTTGAAAAGGATATATTGTTTCAATTTTTGATAAGGTGCTATTTATAGAAGACAATATTATTTGTTAAAACAAATATTTTTTCATTTGTCTGGCCTTCTCTATCTGTGTGCCAAACGTTTTTCATTTAAAAATGCAAAACCAATCCACCACCTTTTCCTGCACCACAATAAATGGAAGCTATAAATGAAACAATATAGCCTAAGGAAGACAACAATAGTAAACAATTCCTTATGCAAAACAACATGAGCTACATAACATTAACTATTCTATTGCATTGCAACCATCACAAAAAAAAAGACATAAATGAAACAATATTGTTATCAACAGTCACCTATATGGCCAAACTTGCAAAAAACTAAAAATCACAGTGATAAATCTATACAAAAACATCCGCACAAAAGCTGAACCATAAATCAAACAATATTGTTGCAAACAAACTATATACTCTTTTTTCAATAGAACCCTATCAAAAAGGAAACAATATACCCTAAAACAACACAAACTATATAACATTAACTATTTCATTGTGTTGCAACCATCACACACAAAAACATGGCTTCCAACAATGGCTCACATGGAAAACCCACAAAACACAGAAAGCTCCCAGTAACAGACTGACTCAAAACCTTCACCAGAAAAACATGAACCCTAAATGAATCACTATTGGTTTCAATGGTAACCAAGATGGAAAAATTCACCAAAACACAAAAAATTAACTATTTTGCAACCATTCACACAAAACAAAAGCCATAAATGAACCAATATTGCCAACAGTCACCCACATGCCAAAACCCACAAAACACAAGAAATCATGATTTCAAGATTCGCCAAAAACACACCAAATTAACTATTTTGCAACCATTCACACAAAACTAAAGCCATAAATGGAACAATATAGCCAATAGTCACCCACAAAACTATACAGTATTTTCAACAACAATTGACACAATGAAACAATATTGGTTTCAAGAGTAACCTAGATGAAAAAGCCCACAAAAAACACATGAATTCAACACACAAAACACAAAAAACAAACAATATTGCCTTGCACTAGTGGAGGCTACACAGAAACCATAAACCGAAAAATTTAGACTAAGCTACAAAGCAACAATCAACAATCCCCTTTCGAAAATAACATAAATTGTTTCAGAAATACTCAACAGATAGTTTTTCCAATATTCACCTCTTCCTGCTTCTTTCAATAACACCTCTTCCCTCTTGCTTTCTCTTCCCTTTGTTCTTTCTCCATGGCCTACAAAAAAAGAACATAGAATTATCACAACCCACACCTTTCACAACCATCAACGCATGCAAAAAACACAAGATAACCTCCAACCACCTTCACAAAAATTCCATAGCCGATGAATGCACTTGCACCTTCATAGAAGCTTTCCCTCCTCACTCACAACTACCTTCAACAACAACATAAACCCATAGAATGAAACCCAACAATATGTTATCGATAACTGTATAGACATTCATTTTGTTTTCTGAGGACTTTAAAATAGATGTTACTTGCACCATTACCACTACATGGAAACCATACAACAATTAATGTTGATGCCATTTGGCTAGCCTCCTCTACAGTTGCACTAGCTCATGCCATTTTGCTGGCCTCCTCTATCGTCGTGCCAAATGCTTTTAAAAGAAAATTAGTCCACCACCTTTAACACAGCGCCAGAGACCTAAAAAATAGGAAGGCTAACAAAAATTCTGACCAAAGTTATAACCCACCCGCCACCTTTTCCTCGGTGTTGAAAAAGTCCAAATCCGGGAAGGTTGACAAAAATTCTGAGCAAAGTTGACACAAATAGCCTATAGACTAATTATTGGTTGTCATCACTAATCTTTGGAACTAAGTGTAGTAGATTTATCAAATCTTTCACATATTGATGAAATAGGAAGGATGAATCCTTTTGAGGCAGCATATTAATTGAAACCTCCATATTTGAAGATATATATATATATATATAATATAAACATATGTATATCAGATTATATATATTTCCAATTTATATAACCTTGTTATATTTCATTTAAACAAGTAAAAGCTAGGTTTACCTGAATTTTTTTGTAGATATACATACACATCCTAAATGTAAGGGTGTAGTCCTAAAGCCTTCTGCAATCATGCTTGTTTACTTTTTGGATTTTCAGACTCATATTTATGTTCAACTAACATATTTATATATTTAATCTGATATAGATATCTATGTATATAAGATTAAATAGATATATATCTATATAAGATTATATATATATATAATCCATATAATCTTATATAGATATATATGTATATCATATTATATATATTTGCAATATATATGACCCTATATATATTAAGCGAGATGAAGGATAATAGAGGTGAAAATGAGGAAGAAAATTGCAGGAGATGATGAGTTTAGGGCTTAAAGATGCCTAACAACCCACGGTTAGGTAAACCCATACACGTGGTTTGTTGAATGCATACACGACACATGGTTAACATTGTAATGTGGTCAGGTTTAGATTAAAGTGCCCACCTCCTAGTGGACCCATGTGTAAAAATGAGTGGGCCCACATACAAACGCAAGTTGAAATAGGTTTATTGATAATTAGAAATAAGCTATTTTTCATTCAAGGAACCATTGAAATTAGACATAAATGACAATTGCAATATGAAATGACAGATTGTTTTTGAGGAAAATTCAAATTTGAAAATAAATCACCACAATTCAATGCATTCAATTTACACATTCGAAAGATTTTATAAGAGGGAATTTCCAATTTCATTTTCATTATGAATTTTTCTATGCTTTCACTGAATATCCTTTACAAAATTGAGGTCGGTACGTATAGTTAAAAAAAAAAACATATTATAACTCATATATATGATTGAATTTATGCAAGCCACCTATTTTTTCAGTTAAACCAAATATTAAATTGATTTCCTAAAAGCCACAACAGAACTCAGGCATAAATGGCCACTACAAAATGAAATGCCATATTATTTCCCATGAAAATTTAATTTACACATTCAAATGATTTCATAATAGGGAATTTCTAGGGTCATTTTCGTTACGAATTCTCCTCTACTTTCACTGAATATCCTTTGCAAAATTCAAAGCTTACTAAGACAACCTATGCACATTCCTCTTAAAAGGGAGCTTATTTAGGTTGGTATACACAAAATAAATAATTCATGTTTTTATTTATTAGCATATTGTTTTATGTTTATGTTCTCTGTTTCATTATTCAATATACTGTTTTATATTTATGGACTCAATGTTTACATTATTTTGAGGCATACAAATTATTCATTTTTCAGTCAGCTATTCAAATTAACATTATCCATTATTTAATCATATCACAGTTACATTTTTATCACATTATCCATTATTTAATCATATCACAGTTACATTTTTATCACTTGCATACATCATCCATCAAAGATAATAACAAGAGTATCCTTATTAAAGCTTTCGAACTGCATATAATGGTCCAATCAAAACTCTTATTGTTGTGCATGTAATATTGTAAGGATGATTTGATATGGAAATGTTACTAGTACTGCCCCGGTTTATTACAATTATTTTGCAAGCAAGTGGGAGTGTTGAGAGGTGAACCAAGTATGTGGATTATCAACATGCCAATGAAGTTGTGTTTGTTAACACATTAAATTGTATAGGGACATTTTTCTCTAAATTCTTTATGATATGTTTAAATATTTTCTGTTATATTTTATTCATAAATATTTTGTTCTTACAAATGCATATTTGATTGTATGAATATATTTAAGTATGTTTGACTCTTAATGGCAGGAATACGAGGACTTCTCTACAATCAATAGAAGACATCAAGCTTTAATGACAGGTAAAGTCTTTGACTTTACTTTGGAAATGACCTAGTAATACTAAAAAATATGTGTTTTTATATATATGGCTGAAAAATAGATGAATTGAGTAATAGTATAGATTAATTATGAGATTAGTTAGTATTAGATTAATTATATATATGTATATATATATAATCTGATAATTAATCTATAATTTTGTTAAATTTTGATAGTGATAATTAATCATATTGTTTATATATATATATACATACATACAATCTGATAAGAATATATCATTGTCTACAAATTGTAATCATTGTATTTGCAGACAATGATATATTCTTATTAGAGCAAAATGGCCCTATATAGTTTAATGTGTTAACAAACATAGCTTCGTTGGTATGTTGGTAATCCACATACTTGGTTCGCCTCTCAATGCTCCCGCTTTCCTGCCAAATAATTGTAATAAATTGGGGTAGTACTGGTAACATTCCCACATCAAATCATCCTTACAATATTGCATGCACAACAATAATATTTTTCATTGGAGCATTATATACAGTTTGAAAGCTTTGATAAGGATAATGTTGTTATTATCTTTGATCAATGCATGGCGTATGCAAGTGATAAAAATGTAACTGTGATATGATTAAATAATGGATAATGCTAATTTGAACAAATGACTAAAAACTCAATAATTTGTATGCCTCAAAATAATGTAAACACCGAGTCTATAAATATAAAAGAGTATATTGAATAATTAAATAGAGAACATAAACATAAAATAGTACATTGATAAATAAAAACATGAATTTAGTTATCCTTGGTGTATCGACCTGAATAAGCTCCCTTTTAAGAGGAATGTGCATAGGTTTCCTTAGTAAGATCTGAATTTTGCAAAGGATATTCAGTGAAAGAAGAGGAGAATTCATAATGAAAATGACCCTAGAAATTCCCTCTTTTAAAATCATTTGAATGTGTAAATTGAATTTTCGTGGGAAATGATCTATCATTTCATTTTGAAGTGGTTGTTTATGCCCGAGTTTTTCCGTGGCTTTTAGGAAATAAATTTTATATTTGGTTTAATTAAAAAAATAGGTGGCTTGCATAAATTCAGTCATATATATGAATTATAATATGTTTTCCGGTTTATTAGGGAGCCTTACACCATTAACTATGTGTGCAGGTACGAAAAGTTGATGGAGTTAATGCATGAATATGTGATAGGAAGTGTGGGTGAATGTGCAATTGATAGATCATAAAGATGATAAATGTTTGATATTATGTCATAATGTGCACCATTAAATTTTCATAATGGTTTATATTATGTGACATTATGCACCATTAACTATTCATATATACATGTAAATACAAAGTAGTTGAAGCTTTGAGACACTTACATAGAGTGGTAATTGTAAATAAAAATGTACTTTAATTAATGCAAAAATGACTTTATTTTGTGCAACTTGTCATGTGTTGAAAACATATATGTATCAATACATGTGTTTATATATATATATATATATAGATATAGATATATTGTTAGCTACACAGTTAGTAGTGAACATATTTTGGTGCAATTTGTAATTTTTTATTGGCATAATTAAAACAATGTAATGACTAAAATATAAATGGTTATTGGGGGGTAAGGGAAGCATGGAGTAAACAACAATTGGATCATGGGTGGAAATTGGAACATTTCCCCTAGGTGAACAAAAAATAAAACAAAATAAATAAATGAAATGAGGAAAGAAGGGATCGAGGGGAGAGCACACATTTAATAAGGAATGGTACCCATTCCATTTTTCACGTGAAGGTATGGCAACCCATTCTTCTGCATTAGAAGACTGCAACATGTGGAAATGATATGGCATGTAGACAAACATGGACCTGCAACCTCCATAAAGGCACATGTCAGGGAAATTGAGACAAACATTATTTCCTCAGGCTATGAGTAGCTAAGGTCGATAGGGAATGATTGAGCAAGGGGGAATGTGAAATATGGAAGCAAGGTTAAGAATGGTAGGGCTAAGAATGGCCAGGGAAATGGATAATTAAACGTGGCTGAGCATGGAATGCACATTCCTAGAATATGAACATAATGGATTTGTTAAAAGGCTTTAAAAACTATGAAGCAAAGGTGATGCAGAGGTGTAAGCTAGATTCCAAATACACTTGCCTCATCCTCCCTACGTATGCCAAAATGGGAGATTTGGAACATGGTTATGGATGTGTGTGCAGTATTGGATGAGTAATAGGTGGAATAAAATGCACAGGAGAAGTTAGCTTTGTCAAAATTCTACTGAGGGGTTTTGTGAGGAGAAGTTTGTTGACTCTTTTGGCTTTTTGGAGATGCAATAAATGTTAGATGATGGTAATTTGGAGAGAATAGCTCATAATATTCTTTCTATGGTTGGTAATTATTTTATTGATGAAATCATTCAGGAAACTAGGGAAGTTGTTGAACAAATTTTTTTGGTTAAGTCTGGTATTCTATTTGGCCCCTCATTAGAAGAACAAGGGGAAAAGGCTTTTTCCAGAGCATTAGATGCTCTCAGTTATAGTTTGGAGTCTATAGAGGGATCTTTAGACTTTTATTTTTCTCATATTTTTGTCAATTTCGCAAACTCCTGCTCAATCACCAATTGCTCAGAAGTCTCCAAGTAAAAGAGGTAGAAAATCTAATGTTGTCAAGTTGCAAGAGGGGATAGCTATGGGGAAACAAACCAATTTGGATGGAAGTATTAAAACATGGAATGTTAGGGGAATTATTGAACCTAACAAGAGAGCTCGTATCAAGCATCAAATTGATGATTGTGGAGCAAACATCGTGTTACTTTAGGAGTCAAAGTTGTCACAATAAAATTTTGATTCTATCATTAAAAAATGGGTGAGGTGGAATTCTTGTCATTCAATTCCTCAAGGTGCATTAGGTGGTTTGGTTGCCTTGTGGAATCATAATTCTTTGTTAGCAGAATGTTCAACAAATAATCAACATTGGTAATTACTAAAGGTGTCACATTTTGATTTGAGTTTCTAGCTTTACAATATCTACACGCCGAATTCTATGACGTGTAAGAAATAGTTGTGGGGAGAGTTAAATCAATCATTATATCAGTTAGATTTTGAAAAAGTGATTCTAGTTGGAAATTTTAATGCTATACATGATTTTTTTGAGAAAAAGGGTGGAATTATTCCTCCTGATAAAACATTGGAGGATTTTAATGAATTTGTTTAAAGCAATGCACTTTCTGATATAAAACCAAACAATGGAAATTATACCTGGACAAATAAATGCAAATATTTTGATCAAATTGTTGTGTTTGGATAGGTTTTTGATCTCTTTGAATTGGATAACCAATTTTTTTTATTTATCATCAAAAATATCACCTTGGGTGGGATATGATCATTTCCATTTATCATTCAACATTGCAAACAAAAAGACTGTCATTAATCTGAAATCCTCTTTTAATTTGAAATGATGTGGTTTTGGTATCCATATTTTTTCAATTTTTTGTGTGAATGGTGGATAAAGGCTCCTATGGTGGAAGGCACTTTCATGTTTCATCTATCTTGAAAGTTAATGTATGTGAAGGGTAAGATCAAGCATTGGAATGCTACTGTATTTAAGAATGTTTTTCATTAGAAAGAGGTTATTTTTAAATAACTTGTAAAGGTTAATGCTGAGATAATTGTAAATGGTTTGAATCCAACTTCTTTTTAATTGAAAAAAGTTGCAAGAAGAGTGGGAAGAGCTTGCAGCTAGGGAAAAGTTTTATTGGCATCAAAAGTCTTGTGAATTGTGATTGAAAGAGGGTGATAAAAATACAAAGTTTTTCATAGATCAACATAGGTTAAAAAAGAAAAGAATACAATTGTTTCAATACTTGATAGTCAAATGGGTGAAATATTAACAATGGAATATGATATTAAATGTGAAGGGATTGATTTCTTTTCAATTTTGTTGGCAACATCAAGTAGTAACTCAGATCAGCTTGAGAGTGCTAGGGAAGAAATTTTGAATGCAATTCCAACTCTTGTTTTACAAGAAGAGAATATTTAGTTGTCATATATATTAGGCACAATTTTGATACATATGGATAAAATGATATAATTAGTACTATAAATATGATTATGGTTGTAATGTTTTTAAATGTATTAATATATAAATAGTTAGGCCTTGGCCTTTTACAAAAAAAAATGCAAGAGGAAGAGGAAGGTCTATCATGCGAAGTGAACCATCAAGTAATAGAAAAGAAAAACAAGTTTTTGAGGACTCAAATAGCACTTCATGTAAGGAGGAATCAAGTCATAACAGTAGGGGAAGAGGCTATTCTAGAAGAGTAAAGGAAGGGGATTTGGAGGCACATGTTACCAATGTATAGAGGTTGGACATATCATATAGCAACCTCTAACATTTAGAAACATAAATTATCAATATAGTAGCCTCTAACAACCTTGAACAACATATCATATCCACACATGAATAATATCAACATAGAAGAAACATTGAGCACATCCCAAAGCACATTTTGAACATTTGCACAACAATTTTTTCTCTATTTATAAAATTTTCTCAAAAGAACATGGAAACCAAGTACCAAAGACATCATCTCAACTCATTACTTCATTCCAACTCATCTTCAAACACTACAACAAAAAGATAGCTCCATGTACTCACAACACTTCCTCAATATCTCAACTACACATGCACAACCTATAACAACTTGTTTTCCTCTTTTTCACAAATTTTCTTAAATTCCTCAACATCTTCATCATGCAAAAAATTTCCTTAACATGTAGTTGACATTAGTGACAACACCAACTAGTAGACATCCTATTGAAATCAATGACAATACCTTCATTCTTGCAACAATATCCCCCTTTGTCATTGATGGAAACACAAGATGTGAAAAACCATCAAAGACGACATACACACTCTCCCTTTTCTAGATTAGATAGCCTTCAAAACATTCTTGCTTTCTCTTCCTTCCAGGATTCTCTCTCCTTTTGATAATAATTATTAGAAAATATACACAACTTTCTCCCCCTAATACCTTTCACTTTTTCACATGATACTCTCTCCCCCTTTGACATAAATGGAAAAGGATAATGTTTTTTGCATTGTTCTCCCCTTGGACACTATGCAAAAATACCTACTTTGAATACTAACTCTAGGAGTACACCCAGTCAACTCAACAACTCTACAACAATGACAACACATGACACTACCCACTCCCCCTGAGAGGTAGCCACCAACATCAGTCCAGAAAAGAGAGATCCATGGATCCACTGGACTGATGCATCTCCATATGAATCTAGTTCAATGGAGGGGTAATAAACCCTAACTTCTCTTGAAGATACTCAAAAGTGTCCTTAGGAAGATCCTTAGTAAATTTATGTCAACAATTTGATCCTTTGTAGGTACATACTCAAGTTTTACCTCATTCTTCATAGCCTTCTCTCTCAAAAAATGATACCTATTAATATATTGTTTGTCCTTGAATGCATCACTAGATTCTTTAAAATTTGTTAATTGCACTTTTGTTATCAGAAAAGATAGAAATAGGTTCATCATATACAACTCTGATATCCTTCAATGTCTATCTCATCCACAAAACTTGTGTACAGTAGGATGTTGCTGCAATATACTTAACCTCTGCAATGGATAAATATATTGTTGAATCTTGCTTCTTACTCAACCATGACACCGATAGATACATCCAAGAAAGAATGCACCACCACTTTTACTTTTTCTATCATCAACACAACCAACATCCCATCTACATCTATATAAGCACTTAATGTGAAATTAGTATCCTTAGGATACTACAAGCCATAATCTGGAGAGCCTCTTAAATATCTAAATATCCTCTTCACTGTTGCAACATGTGTTTCTTTAGGTTCTTGAAATCTAGCCACAAGACAAACTCCATGCATGATATTTGGTCTACTAGTAGTTATATATAGTAGTCCACCAATCATAGATCTATATTTGCTTTGATCAGCCTTAGGTGAATCATCATCTTTTCTACACTTATAGCCAGTCACCATAGGAGTGAATACCAATTTGGAATCTTCCATTCCAAACTTCTTCAACATCTCTTTGACATACTTAGACTGTGAAATGAAAATCCCTTTATCTGTTTGATTGATTTGCAGCACAAGGAAGAAATTAATCTCCCCAAACATTGACATTTCAAATTCTTTTTACATCTCTTCAGCAAATTTCTTACACATAGCTTCATTTCCACCAAAAATAATATCATCCACATATACAATCACTATCAAGATTTTTTCTTCCTCAATTTTGAAGTAAAGATTACTATTTGTGTTGCCTTTACTGAATCCTTGATGTATCAAATATCTATTCAATCTTGCATACAAAGCTCTAGGTGCTTGCTTCAATCCATATAATTCCTTCTTCAATCTACAAACCATATTTGATTGATTTGGCAACTAAAATCCTTCCAGTTGTTTCATGTAAATATCTTCTGCCAACTCTCCATTTAAGAAACAAAATTTGACATCCATCTAATAAACTTTAAATTCCTTATATGTTGCAAATGCCAAAAAAATTATGATAGCTTTCATCCTAGCCACAGGACAAATTTCTCCTCAAATTTTATTCCTTCCACTAGTGAGTAACCCTTACACACAAGTCTTGCCTTATTTCTTACTACTTCTCGACTCTCATTCAACTTTTTTATAAATACCTAGCTAGTTCCAATTATGTTCTTGTTTGTCAGTCTAGGAACCAATTCCCAAGTCTATTTTTTCTCAATTTGCATAAGTTCTTCTTCCATTGCCTTCATCCAATGTTCATCTTTTCATGCCTCACTCACTATTTTAGGTTCAAATTTAGTTCGTAAACACATATTTACCTCAACTTTAGTAGCTTTTCTCCTTATCAATACTCCTTTCCTCTTGTCTCCAATGATCTAATCTTCATAATGATTCTTTTGCACATACTTGGGGGTCTTACAGTTCTTCTCTCGAGTTTCTTCCTCTTCATTCTACACTTCTTTTTAATCATCTTTTTCTTCTTCTACTTTTCTACAATCAGGTTCATCTAACACATATCCATCTACTGCAATTGAATTCTACAAGTTCTCGTCAACCTTAACATTTTCACTTTCAACAATCTTTCTCATTATTTTGTTGTAACATTTGTAACATTTGTTTTTAGTATAATATCCAAGGAAGATACCTTCATCAAACCTTGCATCAAACTTTCCTAATTTTTCTTCATCTCTCTTGATATACCATTTTCTTCCAAATACTCTAAAGTACTTCATAGTAGGAATCCTTCTATACCAAAACTCATAGCCTGAGCCTTTGTGTTGTTAGATTTTTCTTGAAATATACTAAGTATGTAAATATCAGTATGAATTACTTCTCTCTAGTAGACTTCTAGTAGATTTTCTTCTTTCATCATAGTACTAGTTGCTTCTTGAATCCTCCATTTTTTCTATTCAATCACTCCATTTTGCTGAGAAATTCTAAGGGAAAACAAGTGCCTCCTTATTCCATAAACTTCATAAAACATATTAAACTCATTGGAGGTGAATTCTCCACCTTTTTCAAACCTCAAAAGTTTGATTTTCACATTCATTTCATTCTCAACCATAACTTTAAATGCTTTAAATTTATCTAATGCATTATTTTTGTCTCTAAGAAAAGTAACCCATGTCATTCTAGAGTAATCATTAATCAAAAGCATAAAATACCCATCACTTTGTAGACTTATTGATCACCCTTGTAGGAACACATAGATGTGTATCAATTAATTCCAATAGTCCAGTATCAGATTGTTCCTTTCCTTTGAAACTACTCCTTTTTTTCCAAACTAACAACATTTGCAAATAGTATTGATAGGATTTGTGATTCATGGCAGGTTTCTCACTGTATAAACTAAACTGATTCTCACCAAATTATTAAAATTTTATGTGACACATCCTCTGGTGCCATAACCAACTGTCATTAATTTGAGACATAAAGCAATGACCATCAACACACTTAAGCTTATAAATGTTTCCATTAGTCCTTTTACTAGCAGCAATCACATTTCTGAACCCTTTTCTGATCTCACATGTTTCATCCTTAAACACAAGATTATATCCTTTGCTACATATTTTTCCAATACTCAAAATATTATGCCTTAAGCCCTTAACATAATAAACATTATCAGTATTGTTGGTATTGGCATGGTGTGATGGTTTATAGATGGCATTGTTGTTCTTCCCACCAAGGTTCAAACCTCATTGGGGTGGTATTGTTGAATGGTTGTATCCGGTTCATAGCTCCAGTCAAAAGAATTTGCCCCTTGAATTAAAAATAAATAAAGATTATCAGTATTATGCTTTCCATCAAAACTGATTGAACCTATTCCACAAATCTTAGCTCCTAAGTCATCTCCAAATTTAACTATAATCCACCATAATGATTTTCAAGTTTGACAAACTTATTTTTTTCCCTGGTAATGTGATTAGAGTATCCACTATCAACAATTCAATTATTCTTATCTTCTTTAACATGAAAATTAGAAACCAAAGTACCTTCAACCTTATCCTTCTTCTCCAAAAGACTTTCCTTCACACAACTTTCAGAGTTAGCAAAACTAGATTCTTCTTTTAAAGCCAAGAACAAGCATTCATTATCATCAAAACATCCATAATTAGATTCTTCATCAGAAATACCAATATCTTTTTTGACATAGTAAGCTCTTTTAATCATATTTCCTTTATTCTCCTTACTCTTATTGTTTATAACTCTTTTAGGACATCTTGAAGCATAATGACCTATTTCACCACAACTAAAACATTTGAAAGGTAGTTTACCTTTGTACTTACTAGCTCCCTTTTTCATCCTTCTTAAAAAGTTAGCTTCCACATCATCAAGATCATATCCATCTAAATCTTCAATATTTTCTAATTTTTCAGCCTTAAAAGTAGTCTCCACTTTGGTACCATTATTTAAACCAAGCTTTCTCATTTGAAATGAAGTTAGTATACCAGTCAACTGATCTCTAGAATAAGTATTAAAATTTTAAAATACCTCAATAAAAGATACCTTTTCACTGTATGAGCCAGGAAGAGTTCTGAGAACTTTCTTTACCACCCTAAGTTCTTTAACTTGTACACCAAGACCTCTCATAGCACTTACTAGTTCATCGACCCTCTGCATGTAGGTTGAAATTGTTTCATCTTTAGACATTCACATAGTCTCAAATTGTGCCTTCAAACTCTGCAACTTCGCTTGTTCGACCTTGTCATCTCCTACATAAATAATTTTAAGATTATCCCAAACTTCTTTAGTAGTCTTAAGATTAATGACTAGCCAATTCAGAAGTTGAAAGACTGTTTGTCAGAATAAAATTTTCTTTAGCATTTACCTCATGTGCCTTGATCTTATCACTTGTGCTTGAACCATTTGCAGGAGGAACATACTGATTCTTTGTTTCCTTTTCAAATTCAAATCCAAGAATCAATAGATATCCTTTCATATTTTTCTTCTAGAATGCATAGTTTGTTCCATCAAATCTAAGACAATCAATTTGCTACGCCATCCCGAATCTACCTTAAGCAGTTAAGCTCTTCTCCAAGGAACCTTCCTAAAATACCAATTGTTGAATGAACAAGACAATTGAGAGAGGGGGGTGAATTAGTTTTAGTAAATTAAAACATCATAACTCTCAATAATAAGCAGATCCACATGCATTCATTAAACCCTTATTTTGTTAGTTTCATTAAACATGAAATGTAGATAATAGAAACTTAAATAAAAACACTAAATTTACATGGAAAACCCAACAAGGGAAAAACTAGGGTGAGGATTAGTTCACAATATAAGTATTTTCAAAATTGGTATAAGGGCTCACTACCATAATATGACTCACTATCCAAAAAGGCTCATAGTCAGGGCTCACTACCACAAAAAGAACACAAGAAGATAGAAGAGAAATGTTACACAAAGAAAAAATTCTCATTGAAACAAGGAGTCCACCACAATTTATCCAACACTTTCATAGTATTGTATGAAAGATTTCAGATGCCTTCATCTCACTACTTTTAAGAATCCAAATACTTGAAATTCACACTACTCTACTCAAATTCGCATCACACACATCACTCGCATCAATCTTGACTCTTTCTTGATTCTCTCCTTCATCTCACAACAACACAACCCTTATTTATATCATCCTTAATCTAAAAAAAAATCTCCAAGGTCAGAAAATACCTGTTACATTTAAAATTTCAAATTAGGTCGGCACCTAAACATTCATGTAGTGGATATGAATGAAGGTGACCCATATAAATCCTTAATTAGGACCTAAAAGGATCCCAACACACCAAAAAATGCTTTCAAAAGCCTCACATGTAGTGTTAACATAGGGTCGACCAATACTTATGTTGAACACCATAAGCATTATGTATACACTTCCTTAAATCAATCCAAAACTTTTGGACAACAAAATTAACTTGAACACAATCTAGACTACTCTTCAAATCACCTGATATACATAAAAAACTTCATTGAAGCTCACATCATACAAATACTTTAATTCAAAACAGTTGGTAAACCTTATTCGTACACTGATGCATGAAACACATAATGTACTATACCAATCAAGTGAAACCTTGAATTATAAAAGATACAAAAATTATAAGAAACTTCCTGAATCTGCACATCTTGTTCAACCAAACTGTGGAGAAATGTGGATCAAATACATTTCTACTACGCCACAAAAAACATCACTAAAAAAATGGTTGACTCACCAGTGCTAACAATATCTCACTTTGCATAGTTATCTATAAACCTAAATTTTGAATATAGCAACCTCTAACAACATTGAACAACATATCATATCTATACAGGCATAGCATTAACATAGAAGGAATGTGGAGCATGTCTAGGAGCACATTTTGAACACTTGCACAACATTGTTTACTCTGTTTATCAAATTTTCTCAAAAGCACTTCGAAACCAAGTACTAAAGACATTATCTTAGATCATTACTTCATTCCAACTCAACTTCAGACACAAAAAAAAATATACCTCCATGTACTCACAACACTTCCTCAATATCTCAACAACACATGCACAAATTTCAACCACCTATTTTCCTCTTTTACACAAATTTCTCAAAATCCTCGACATCTTCATCATGCAAAAAACTTCCTCAATGCATAGTTGACATCTATGACAACACCAACCAACATACATTCCTATTGACATCAATGATAAAATCTTCATACTTGCAACAATAAATACATTTTTTTCATGGATATACAAGAGGAAATTTGTATGCATTATCCTAAAGGTTTTGAGGTAAAATGGAAAGAAAAATCAATTTGTAAGTTAAAATGGTCTTTTAATGGTTTAAATAAATTAACTTAGATGTGTTATCAAAAATTTGGCTTATTTTTTTTTAAGTTGGGCATCATAAGATATGAAGAATATCAATTTATTTAAATACTATAATAGTTGTTACCTTGAATGTGGATGGTATTTTATCTTTAGTAACACCAAGGGTATGATTAGTGACTTGAAAGATCAACTTTAAAATGCATTTTAAATGAATGATCTAAGGGAACCAAGGGATATATTGGAAATGAAAATGAGAAGAGATTACATAAACATATGTACAACTTTTTTTAATCACAAAGTAAGCATGTTAATGCTATTTTGAATAGATTGAGTATACATAATTGTAAATCGATTATAATTCCTTACAAGTTAGAACTGTTATTTCATTAGATATGTTTCCTAAGAGTGAAGATGATATTTAGGATATTTATAGTGTACCCTATTCTTGTGATGTAGGAATTTTGATGTTTGCAATGGTTTACACTAGACTAGATATATTGCTCAATTAGTGGAAATTTTGAGATGGTTTATGTCTAACCCTAGTAGAGAACATTATAATTATGTGAAAAGGGTTTTCATATATTTGAATGGTGATTTTTATTTTTTTGTTTTATTCTATTACTAATAGTATGATTAAGACATTTTAAATACAAGGTTTTTAATACTATTTGGGCAAGTGACTTGAAAAATCAAAGATTCACTAATGGGTATGTGTTTACTTTATTTAGAGGAATAGTGAGTTGGATTAATAAGAGGTAGTGCAAGGTTTCTTTATCCACTACTAAAATAGAGTATATGGATACTATCCATTTCTCCAAGGAGGAAATTTGGTTACAATATTGTGTAAATGTATTGGTTTCAATTGTGTGACAATTCGAATTGGCTATGTTAGCTAGAGTGCAGTTTTTTATGCAAGAATCTTATGTATCACATGTGGACTAAGAATGTGGTTATAAAATTCCATTTTTATAAAATTATTGGTGATGATCGATTTGAAGAAGATTGAAGAAGAATGTACATACTAAACTTAGTTGACCTATATATACCTATGGATGCATTTATAATGTATGATGTGAAGTGGGAAAATATTGGTATTAAGCTGACATCAACCTTGTCAATACTATGTATTTAATTAATAATAATATTTTCAAATAATTCATAAGGTATGAGGGATTCACCATTAACAATAATTATCACCATCAAGGTCTCATTGGTGCGGTAATTAATTTTCATTATGGGTTGGTAACGAATTTAAAATTACCAATAGTAAGTTACTATTCACTGAAAGGGAATCTTGGAGGTTATGGTGGTTTTGGGTGCCCACCTTCCTATGAGGTTTTCTTATCACTTTGTATGGCTATTATTATATATAAAACATCTTGTGGTTAAAAACAATAACCACTTAGGAATTAACAACAATAATGTGCCCAAAAAGGTAGATTAGTACAATTTTAGTTACAAGCTACATTATCATATATCATTAATGCTCAAGTTTTATTAAAGGAGGGGTGTTGGGATGTGATAAACAATTGTTATGCCCCATTTAGGGGGTAAAAAGGGTATATAAGCAAGGCTTGAGGTGGAAAAAAGGTGTAGAAATTAACAAGTAAGAAACTTTTATTGTAAAGGATTAAAGACTAGTAAGGAGAAATGAAGGATTGTATGTAATCTCTATTTTCAGGATAATATAGAATTGTGCCTCTCTTCTTGGTAGAGTTTTTCTTGAAAGGATTTCTCCATGTAAACACTATGTTGTATATTTCCTCTTTTATTCAGACATATTTTCCTTATGTTTCTTATTTAATTTCTTGTAATCTTTGTTTGTTTATGTATTGGTTAAGATCATTTTTATACTTGAATTTAAATGCCCAATATAGAGTGTGAACATTCATTTATATAAAAGAAAACTATTATTCACTCAAACTATAGTTGATCCATGTTTGTATTGAATAAATCACTTATTGAATGTGTTTATTTTATTGAAAAAAAATTTCATAACTTCACATATTTTACAAGCTCTAAATCTCAAATACATTTTCTCTTTTCTAACAATGGTAGTCTTGGATGTGGTGATAATGAAATTGGTTTAGATGGAGAATACCCAAAAATACCCACATATATAATAAACACATCTTCCACTAAAGAAGTAAATAGGCCATGTACTCGAACTATCTAAGTGAAGCATCCCTTGATGACATAATATTTTGTATGTTGGTTTAAAACCATGTACTCCATATGATATTGTAGACATTCACA
>VDFB02116432.1:159251-240322 GCA_007258455.2 Sequoia sempervirens | reverse complement strand
TAGTTGATTTTTATATATTTTGTGATTTGGGTGTTATCCTCGTTTGGACTTTAGGGATGTGATTTTTTATTTATCAACCCTTTTTTTAATATGTGTAATATTATTTTTTATAAATAATAAAGTAGACACTTATCCATCAAAACATATTATAAATAAATTGACATTACCATTCCTTAAATCAACCATGCTAACAACTCCCCTAAATTGAAATGGTATAAATCATTAGAAATATTTAACATGTTAGGTAACATTTTTTGTTATTGAAATCCTTTCGATCAACCATATCAATGACTCCTCATGGGTGGAAATGTCACAAACTAGATAAATATGTGACAATATGCAAAGGACCACCAAACTTAATTTCATAGTCCTCTTAATTGAAGGAAATATATATTTCAAAAATAATTCTATAAGTTGTTTTAAATAAAATTTATATGGAGAATTTTATTAGATTTTATATTATTATCATAATTCTTAATTATCAATCTTTTATTTCTAATCATGTTTCAAAAACAATTAAAATTATTTTAATTTTTTAAATATAATTTATTTAATATTTATAAATCTTTTCAATTTAAATTGGTTTTTTAAGTATTCATGTTGGAAAATGAGTTACAACTAAATCAAAGATGGATTCATAGTCAATAGGGTCGGTAGCTCTATGGTAGAGAACCACAACAACAAAGGAGAGGTCCTAGATTCAACTCCTAGCTAGTCTATGAAAAGTTTAACATAGAACCAAAGCCCACATCAACAAAGCCAAGTAAAGCTAGGATCCTCAATGTGGCTCAAGAGGTGGTGTTGGAAAATGAGCCATGTGTGAACCAATGATGGATGGATCACCAAGAGGATAGGTAGCTTAATGGTGGACTATGACAAATTCATTTTTTTCTATTGCACAAATTTTGGAGTTCTTTGGATTGAGTTATCTGGTTTTACTCTTTTTCTCTAGCACAAATTTTGGAGTTCTTTGGATTGAATTATCTAGTTTTACTCTCTTTCATTATTAGGACACACAATGAGTAGGCCTTGTAGACACTGAAAAATGTCCTAAGCCGATGAACACCATTTTCCACATCGATCCCCTTCTTTCCTGCATAATTAAATAATTTTAATTATTTAATTTATTCATTTTCACTTTCATCCTTCCTTTAATTAATTAAATAAATTATATTTATTTAATTATGTCACTAATTAATTTCTCTCTATAAATAAATAAATTCTTATTTATTTAATTATTTTTATTTTTTGCTATTAAATAATTATTTTAATTATTTACTAATTTTTCCTTTTCCTTTAAATAGTTATCTTAATTAAAAGTCAACTTTCCCTCCCCTTGTATAATTAAATAATTATATTAATTATTAAATTATTCATTTTCCCTTCCAAATTAAATAATTTTATAATTATTTACTCCAACAACCTCTTTTTCCATGTCATTCTTATCTCTTTACATTTCAATCATCCTCCACCTTTGATAAGGTTTTATTACATTTTAATCTCCACTGTCCATCCTTAACAAAACCCTAATTTTTCCCTAACCCTATTTCCTTGCTTCTTAAAGCACTCTCATCCATTAATCAACATCATTGTTCATCTTTCAATCCTAACCCTTTATTCAAATTTTGTTTTCTATAAAAGAGACCTATCACTTTCATTTCAAACCCTAATGAGCTAATGATTCTAGCTAAGTACAACTACTATCTTCAATATTTTATTGTCACTATCACTAGGCTTATTCTTGCATACTATAAATTTGAGGGAAAGCAAGCATATAAAGCAAAATAGAGAAGAGCAATGAAGGTGAATCAATCATGGCATAGGAATTATTGGTAATGTTGCTTTATTGTTCATGTTTCTATGTTCATTTGTGCTTCATTATTGAACTAGGGTCTTAGGGCTTGAGTTTTATGGATTGGGTGGTTGATACTATTGATTCATGCCTCTTCATATGATTCTACCATATTATACAAGCCTGATTCCTTATTGTATTGGAGATGAATTACATGGAGTAATATCATCATGGTTTTGTGGTCTACAGAGCTAGACCAAGCTCTAATCCCTCAACACGTATAGTGTGGCTCAAAGTGGGGTGTTGGAAAATGAACCACACCAATTACCAGGATGGTAGTAGCTCAATGAAGCACCCTAACAACAAATGAGACGTCCTAGATTCAACTCCTAACCAATCCATAAAAAAATTAACAATTTTTTTCACTAATCTTTTGATTGTTGAATCCAATAACCTATATTGATTAGTAACATTAATTATTTAATCTGAAAAACCATTTCACCTATGATTATGATACCACTACACCTTATTGAAATAAAAAATGATGAGTTAGTGTTAAAAAACCTTCATATACAGAGAAAAACTTATAATCTGCATGTATCCTTAATGCTGCAGCTACTGAGTCATCATCCTGCTAATAAACATGTATATAGACATATATGCAATATATAACATGTATTCTCAAAGTCCAAATAAACATATATTCTAAATAGTCTCTTTATTTTGTTATAGATGCCATTTCAGCTTACCAGAAGATCACAACACTTAGTTAGCTGGACAAAAATTGAAGAGAAATAAGATTCATAAAGCCAGAAGTGAAAGAGAACTCAGATTATAAGATTCCTCACAGTTGTAATATCCACCGCAAGAAGAAGAAGATAAAGAAGAAAAATCAGTGTTCTCATAAATCTGAGCATAGGAAAAGTTCATTTAATAAAATTCACATTCAAAATCAAATGATATAAAAGATTTAGTTTTCGCAAAACGGTGATTCCATTAATGCCCAAATAAAATTCACATTCAAAATCAAATCATGCGAAATATTTAGCATTCAAAACACAGAATTCAAATACAATTTACATTCAAAACCCAAATCCTTTGAAAGATTTAGCTGTCACGAGAGTGATTCCATCAACGACCAAAAGAAAAATTCTTATTTAAAAACCAAATCATATAATAGATTTAGTTTTTAGAATATAGTAATTTCTATCAATGGCCAAATTAAATTCCCCTTAAAAATCAAATCATATAAAATATTGACTTCGGAACACGATTTTAACAATGGCGAAATAAAGTTTACAGTCAGAAACTAAATCATATGAAAGATACAGCTACCAAAACGTAGTGATTCAAAAAATGTTGTATGTTCAGACTGCTCAAAGCATCTTTAACATATCTAGACATTTGACATCAATTAAAAATAGATTTAATACTAAAGAACATAAAAATTTAGTTTTGATAAACATATAACTTTGAAAACATTATATGGGAAAAGTCAATGATCGCAATCGTCCTCCTCCATTCTCTGTTACTGTTTTAGCCATCTAACGTATTTGTTTTTATGTTTTTATACTCTGATTTTAATTATTTGAACTCTAGAAATTATGAACAAAATATTATGTTATAAATGATAATCTAAACACTTATTCATCAAAAACATAATATTAATATAAATATCCATTTCAAAATATCACTACCATTGTCAGATAGAATTTTATTGACCTTTAACAGCAAAACCTTGACACCCTTAATAGAGAGACCTTTAACAGCAAAACCTTGACACTCTTAATAGAGAGACCTTTAACAATAAAATCTTGACATCCTTAATAGAGAGACCTTTAACTGCAAAATCTTGACACCCTTAATAGAGAGACACTGAATTATTCAGTGGTAAATTTGGTAACAGCTTTGCAGCCCTCAAGAAGCCGCATGAGTTTTGCAGATGTTTGGATCTCCCTAGAAGTGATTGTGGACCTTTTGCCGTCAGTGGAGAGTTTGATGGCTTCACCGGCCAATTTGTCAAAATATCATTCACAAAACAGTTCATGATTCTTTTGGCCTTGCTGGAAATACCCACCTCTGGGTGGACTTGCTTGAGAACCTTATATATGTAACTGTTGAATGTCTCTGTCAACCTGCTTACCTTTTCCCTTCTTTTTCTTTGTCAAAAACATAATATTAATAGATTACCCATTTCAAAATATAACTACCCATTTCAATCTATGCATCGCCACCATTGTCAGATGGAGTTTTATTGACCTTTAACATAATCTGGACACTTATTCATCAAAAACATAATACTAATAGATTACCCATTTCAAAATATAACTTACAAAGACCTTTAACACCAAAACTTTGAAACCTCTAATAGAGAAACACTGAACTATTCAATGGTAAATTTGGTAACAGCCTTGCAACCCTCAGAAACCGCATGCTTTGCAAGCTCTCCAGGAAGCATGAGTTTTACAGATGTTTGGATCTCTCTGGAAGTGATTGTGGGCCTTTTGCTGTAAGTGGAGAGTTTGATGGCTTCACCAACCAGTTTGTCAAAGAAATCATTCACTAAACAGTTCATGATTCCCATGGCCTTGGTGGAAATACTCACCTCTGGGTGGACCTGCTTGAGAACCTTATATATATAACTGTTGAATGTCTCCCTCAACTTCTTCTGCTTTTTTCCCTTCTTTTTGCTTTCCACTGCAGGCAGTTTTTTCTCTGCCCTGGAGATCTTCCCTTCCATTGGAATGGACTCGTTGGCCACTGGCTTCTTCCCGGCTGTCTTGGAAGCCATATCTTCTCAATCTAGGGCTATAAAATGCAATGCCACATAACAAAGAAAGGATCAATTTCATATTGATCAATTTCTTAGTTCATGGATTGTCCATTTGGACACACACACTTTGTGAACATTCTGTGCGGTTAGTGATTATTAATCTCTATCTAATACATAGATTTATTTGACTCACGAAGGTAATTCTCAACAAATATCGAAAAATGCCTGGCTACCTTCTGTAAAACTCACAGAATAGAAAGCATTCACAGCAATGAACACAATATTTTTTGAGGACAAATTGTCAGGTGGAAAACCACAGAAGGGAAAACCACTCTTGAGGATGAGGTATTAAACTTCAGCAAATTAAGGAATACAAAGCTGCGCACTCTTCGCGGCGAGCTCGGCAATGTTCTTCTCAGAAAATTCTTTACCCTCAATTTCTCTGCTGAAATTTCACGGTTGCTATCCCCAACGCTAACACTGCGCCCTTGCTAACACTGCAAGACTATTTGCTCTCACTGCAAATTTACTTGCTATCACTGCAAGTCTTTCTCAACTCTATACTTGTGTGTTCTCCAAATTCCCATTGATCCCCTTTTATACTTTTCTCATTGGAAAACCAATGGCCATGATTTAATCTCAATCAATGGCTAAGATTAAATAGACTCTAACAACCCTAACTAACTGGATTCTAGAAGTCTCTAGGGGAATCAATTTATTTAATTACATAATTATCTAGACAACTCAGCCCTTTCTGGAGGTCTCTAGAAAATAATTAAATAATTAAATAACACTACTTGGGAATGGAGACAGCTATCCAAGCTACATAAATTAACACTCCCTCTTAGCGAGGAAGGTGTTCTGCATGACACCCAACTTATCTCTGAAGAAGATGAATTTTGCATTCCCCAATGCCTTGGTCAAAATGTCTGCTACCTGCTGATCTGTAGGTATATACTGTAGCTGAACAATCCCGCGCTGTACACAATCTCTGATGAAATGATATCTGATGTCTATATGCTTAGACCTATCATGAAACACCGGATTCTCAATCAACTTGATGCAACTCTGATTGTCGCAATGTATCACCGTAGTCTCAACCCTCTGACCAAACAAGGCCACCAGCAACTTCCGAAGCCATATCACCTCACACGTCGCCATGCTAGCTGCTATGTATTCTGCCTCTGCTTGAATAAAGCCCGCAGGACTTACGCTCTGTACCAAGAGAGACAACTCTCGATCCCAAGCTAAAAGCAACACCACGAAGTGCTTTTCTGTCATTATGCTTTGCTTAATGCAATGATTATAGCCTATCAACCTGATACCATCACCTCGAGTATATTTGATTCCATACTCGATTGTACCACGCAAATACCGCAACACATGCTTTGCTGCCGTCCAATGCACTCTCTTCGGCTCCACCATGAGCTGACTAAGAGAGTTTACTGCAAAGGATATATCTGGCCTGGTGTTGACCAAATACATGAGAGATCCAATCAACTGCCTGTATAAGGTGGGGTCTACATCCTCCTCTCTGGATGTCTCTACCTTCTTCCAATTCGTGATCATAGGAGTAGACATGGCTCTGCAATCCTCCATCTCGAACCTCCTCAAGATTTCGATGCAGTATTTCCCTTGTCCAAGGAAAATCTCTCCATCTGTCTGCCATACCTCCAGGCCTAGAAAGTAGTGCATAAGCCCCAAATCCTTCATCTCGAACTCTGCTGCAAGGTCCCTCTTGCTTTCCTCTATGAGCCCTAGTGAACCTGTTAAAAACAATTCGTCCACATAAAGAACAAGAATGAGAACCTTACCCCCAACCACCAAGTAGTAGAGGTTAGCATCTGCTTCACTCTTCACGAAGCCCATTCCCTGCAAGTATCTATCAATGTAAAGCTCATACCGCATGCAGAACTGCTTGAGATCATTACAAAGCTCTCTTCAATCACGCACCGCATTAGGTTTCCTTTAGCGTATTATACAAAATACGGTTGTTCTATGTATACCTCCTCTTTCAATTCACCATTAAAGAAGCGTCTTGACATCATCGATGGATACGCCATCCCATTTTGTGCTGCAGAGATCGCGACTACCGTATAGAAGTATGCACGGCCTTTGGAGAAAATGTCTCCTCATAGTCAATTCCCTCATTCTGAGAGAACCCTTGGCCAAAAACCTTGCCTTATATTTCTCGATGCTACCATCTGCACCGTGCTTGATCTTATAGATCCAGCGTGATCCAACCACTGCCCTATCTGTTGGTCTAGGCACAACCTCCCACACATCATTCTGCACTATTGAGGTATACTCCTCAACCATTGCATCTTGCCACACTTGCTGCTGTGCAGCCTCCTGATAGCTAGAAGGTTCACTATCTACCAACTGACTAACTAATGCCATATAGTCATCATACCTGGCTGGTTGTCTCCGCTGTCTACTACTCATCCTAGGAGCTCCCACAAACTCCTGAGTATTCCTTTGTGACTGCTGGTTCTTGCTACCAACTGTAGAGGATGAAGTATCAACCTCCATATCACCCTGATGCATCTCTTGGATCTGATGCATCTGCTGCTCCATACTCTGCGAATTCTCAGCACCTGAGCTTGTGCATGTACTAGTAACTATACTCGAGCTTCGCTGTCCTTGATCTGGTTGAACGATCCTTGGAGCTTCCACTAACTGCTCACTCTGATCATCTGCTGGCAAATCTCTGGACCTCCTAAATGCCTTGTCCTCCATGAACTTGACATCATGCCTAACTATAGTCCTCTTGGTCCCTGGAATAAATATCCGATATGCCTTTGAGGTTTCACTGTACCCCACAAAGTACCCCTTCTCTGCAGTTTGATCTAACTTGGAACGTGTCGCACCTGGAATGTGACAATACGCCAAACTCCCAAATATCCTAAAGTGGCTAACATCTGGCTTCTTCCCTGAGAACGCCTCCTCTGGTGTCATCTTGCCTAATACCTTATGTGGAACCCTGTTTTGTATGTACACTGCTGTACTGCATGCCTCTGCCCATAAGTAACGTGGCATATCCTGGTCATACATCATAGCCCTTGCCGCCTCTGATATAGACCTATTCTTCCTCTTCGACAACCCATTACATTTGTGGGTTGTAAGGGAACAGTCCACTCTCTCTTGATTCCTTCCACAGTGAGAGCCTCACGGAACTCTTTCCTTTGTCGCCTCCATTGTCGTAGAAAAATTCCTCATAGCCGAATTCTCACAAGAGCTTTGAACTCTTAGGCGACTAATCCTTGGTCTTCAAAGGGTATATCCATTTGAGTCTTCCTAGAGAAATCATCAATAAAAGTAACAAAGTACTCATATCCTCTGAGAGACTTCGTCGACATTGGTCCACATATGTCTGAATGTACTAGATCAAGAACACCCTTGGATCTAGTGTCACTCCTTGGAAAAGTTGCTTTCGCAAACTTCCCTAACACACATCCCTTACATATATCATCATACTCTGTGCTCACCTCTGGAACACCTGTCACTGTCTCACGAAGCAATTTAAGTGCTCCATGATGTATATGGCCCATCCTCCTATGCCATAGCTCTCCTTGATCTCTAGAATTACTGCTGCTCATCAGTGCCTTATGAGTATCAAACTGCAACCTGTAAAGCCGGCCGCTCCTAACTCCAATAGCTATGGGTGATTTCCAATCTTTGTGCTTAATTAACACACTTGCCCCTCTAAAGAGTACATTGTAACCTTTATCCTGAAGGACAGATATGGAAATCAAATTCATACCTAAGCCTGGCACATGCAACACATCATGAATGGGAATCCGCTTACCATTCTCCCTCTGAAATAGAACAGTCCCTTTCCCAACTGGATTGAGCTTGGACATGTTCCCCATAGAAATCTGCATTCTGATGTCCTTCTCCTTATAGCTGGAGAAGTACTCTCTAACTCCTGTCATATGAAATGACGCCCCACTATCTATATACCAAACACCCTGTGAGGTTGAGCTAGCCATACAAGCTATGAGAGCGAACTCATCCTCCATTCTACTAGAGAGCTCATCTGCACTTGCTAAAGCTGCTGTCTGCTTCTTGCCTTTCTTCCTTTGCGGGCAATCGCTGACATAGTGGCCAAACTCGTGACAGCCATAGCACTTGACTTTAGATAAGTCCTTCTTCTTCTCACCTTGTGGATTTGATCCTTTACTAGACCCCTTCTTTGCTTTCCCTTTTCCTGCAAGGGCAACGTTCTCCTGTTCCACTTCACTTTTCTGACTCTTGCTGTTGGTACCACTGACAAGACTTAGTCTAAGCTCCTCTTGAGTGAAGTCACTCCAAAGTCGATCCCAACTTGGCAAGGTGTCTCGTCCATTAATAACTTGAACAAAGACATCCCACTGCTTAGTAAACCCATTTAGGGCTATCCGCACTAGCTCATCATCACCTAGATTATCTCCAACAGCAGCCAACTCATCCTTGACAAGGTAACTTGTCACGTCCTCTCCCTTGTTCATCCGAGTAGTCCTCAACTTTTCTCTGAGAATCAGCTTCCGGTTAGTGGTAGCATTCTGGTACAGATTCAGAATGGCATCCCACATCTTCTTCGCTGTATCTAACTCTGCGACATGTGGAACAATATGATCCTTGACACCATCAAAAATCATCCTCCTCGCCTTGGCATCTTCCTTCTTATATGCTAAGAGCTGTGCTGGATCTGTAGGTACAGGTACAACACTGGTCACATATTCCTTCTCTTCCAGCAACAAAGAAATTCTGGCTTTCCAGACACCAAAATTTGAGGCTCCATCCAATCTGTCCTGATCTCTTAAACCTGCTGAGGCCATCTTAAAAGATAAAAGAAAACAAATAATAATAATTCTGAAGAGGTAGAACTAGGTTTTATAAACCCTCTTTCCTACGTGAGCTTTGTCTGCCCTCAGATCAGCTCTGATACCATGTGAAAATTCTATTGCAGTTACTGATTATTAATCTCCTATCTAATACATAGATTATTTGGCTGAAAATTAATTCTCGCAAATATCAAAGAATAACACAAGCTGCAACTTCACCAATAAAAAACTCACAAGAATAGAGAAAACATTCACAATAATGAACACAATATTTTTGGACAAATTGTCCGTGGAAAAACCGAAGGAAAACCACTCTACTGGATGAGGAATTATATTAAACTTCAGCAAATTAAGGAATACAAAAGCGCTTGCTCTTCTTGGGAGCTCAGGCAATATTCTTCTCAGGAAATTCTTCCCTCAATTTTCTCTGCTGAAATTCCATTTGCTATCTAGCTATCACTGCGCCCTTGCTAACACTGCAAGACTATTTGCTCTCACTGCAAATCTACTTGCTATCACTGCAAGTCTTTCTCAAGTAGCTCTACTTGCTATCACTGCAAGTCTACTTGTTATTGTTATGTTCTCCAAATGCCCATTGATCCCCTTTTATACTTTTCTCATTGGAAAACCAATGGCCATGATTTAATCTCAATCAATGGCTAAGATTAAATAGACTCTAAAAACCCTAACTAACTGGATTCTAGAAGTCTCTAGGAGAATCAATTTATTTAATTACATAATTATCTAGACAACTCAGCCCTTTTCTGGAGGTTTCTAGAAAATAATTAAATAATTAAATGACACTTCTAGACAATGGAGACACCTGTCCAAGCTACATAAATTAACAAATTCTGCGTTGCCGCTGAACAGTATAGCTGCTGATGATTTGTAAGAATTAGCAGGCAAGAAATCACAAGGAGTAGAGTCTCCATACCTGCTAATCGATCTAATTCCTGTTTTAGATTTGATATTAAATTCATGCTTAACTCCTCCTATATGTGTGTAATAAAGGAATTCTTGTAGACTATTTATAGATGAGCTCCAAGTATGGTCGCTTTTGTTGCATTCGTCATCTGACCTAATGAGAGTATTACAATTAACTACTATCTAATAAATTTGACTTTCCCGACTTTTTTTTATCTCTTACGAATTCTGGGAAGATTCTTGCAGATGCCGTGTGAAATTGTTGCACTTCTGTGGAAATTGATGCAATTGGAGTGATGATAAAATCATGCTACTTATGTTGGCATTATTAGGATGAGCTTAAGAGCGAGCTCGACATATTAGTTGTGAATGTGAAGGTGTAGATTACAGAGTTGGTGGGTGTGGTTTATCTCGTGCTATTTTAAGTTTTTACTGAATTACAGATTTGCAGGTAGAGGGAAAACTTTCTTTATCTGTAATAAACGACTGTTTGAAGCTTTCAAGTAACTGACGTTCTGGTTGACAATCTGAAAATTAGTCATCAATAAGTAATCAAACATTTGAAGGCGTTATTTTCTAGCCACAGAAAATGATAGGATTGTCAAAATGTTTTAGTGTTCAATTATTGGCCTATTTTTAGTGGATATAACTTGTATTTTAAATTATAATGTGTTGTTTTTATAACAATAAATAGTTTTTTTTGTTCAACTATTGAGTCATTTGTGTTTCATATAAAAATTAGAGATAACAAAGATTTATAGTTATCCATAGATATTTCATCCATTTACTTGCATATAAGTTATATTTTAAATAAAAATATGATATTCTACAAGCAACAAATGATGTTTTTTTGTTCAACTACTAGAATACCATGATTAAATTTTCGTCAAATTTTAAAAATTCAAAATTTAGACACTTTTCAATAGATGTGCTGATGTCACAAGTTGTATGATGAGTCACACCTCCAAACCTTAGTTATAGATAGATAAGAAGCTGGTCCACATTTCAAAAAAAAACTGTCCATCGTACAACATTTCATACAACCCTTACATACTCACAAAATTAACCCGCATAACTACCATTCCCTGGATCGTTCAAGATACCATGAGAAATTGTTGCACTTCCGTGGAACTTAATGTTGGCAGTGTTAAGATGACGTTTAAACTGAGCCTGACATATTAGTATTGATGTGAATGTGTACGTTACGGAATTGGTAGTTGTGGTTTATCTCATACAATTTAAGTTTTTCAAGGAAATTCAGATCTGCAGACAGAGGACATAATAGTTTTGAATGTGAATATGTAGATTACAGATTTGGTAGTTGAGGTTTATCTCATGTTATTTAAGATTTTAAAGAAATACAAATGTGCAGATAGAGAACAAACTTTTTTTTTTTTTTGCCAATTGCATGGTCGGTTTTGTGGCACTATTTGTAGGTTCAATAGCAAAAATTTCAAAATATAGATAATGTTTCATTTGAGGAATATGGATGCTAGAGGGGGTTGGGGAACATGAAAGAGCAAGGAAAAACACTCGAGATAACATGTTAGTACCATACATTTTACCATACCCCACAAGGTATCAAAATCCTCATTCATTCATAAATGCAAGGGTGTTAAAGGTACTCACACCCTAAAAAATAAAGATGCACGCAAGTCAAAGAAGCAGGAATAGGAGGAAAGCTAACATTTGTAAATACCAAGCAATATAGGAGGCTTGTACAACAAAGGCAAGCCAAAATAGTAAGAAAGTTAAATTGGTTGGGGAGCAATAAATTTTTCACATTCCTACCAAAGGTAACGAGCTTTATTGAAGCAAGAGTCAACTTTGAGGTAGTCTTGAGGGCAAGTAATGACATGTATAGAATGAAAAGAAAACTATAAAAGGGTTGTTGAAAACCATATCAAAAGAATTGAAGGGGTGAAGCAATGAGAAGTGGAGGTAGAGTTAGAGGTTGAGGTCAAGGATAGACATGACCAATATAGTCCTAGTTTAACTTTGTTAATTTCGTCCTCAAATTTATATGTTAGTGAACTAATTGGTCTAAAAAGGAGACTCAAAGGCATAGAGATATCAAGAGAGGTAAAGGTTTATGGTTTGTGGCTTTGGTTCTAAAATCAATGTGTCCAACAAGGGTAGGCTCCAAGGTAATGTTTGGGAAGGTCGAGGTCGATTTCTCATGCATTTATCCATTCAATCTTTTGAGTAAGTTTTTTTTTAATGAGTGGTTGGTTCTTGTAACATTATTTTTTGTTTTTTTTTTTCTATTTCATTTACAAAAAAAAAAAAAAAAATCTTCATAAACATTGGTAAGCATAAAAATTGAGCTAAGGTATCATAACAATTAACTTCATGTTTCAAGAAGTTGGCCTAACAAAAAACCACTCAAAGTCTAGAGAATGTATAGATAATGTTTCATTGGAGGAATATGGAGGCAAGAAGGGGCTAGGGAACATGAAGGAGTATGGAAAGACACAGTCGATAGACATGCTAGTACCATACATTTTCAATACCCCACAAGGAATCAAGATCCTTTCTCATTCATAACTACATGGATTTTAGAGGTACTTTTGCACCCTCTAAAACAAAGATGCACACAAGTGATCTTCTAGAAACCTTAAGGAAACTTGTCAACTTTTTTTCATAGTGATTTAATGAGTATTATGGTTCCAAATGCCATGATAATAGTCCCATATGACTGTCATGGTTGTGTATGATAGTGGATAGTCCTAGGACAGCAACCAATAAACCCTTAAGGTATTTGATCCCTTGTTAGTAGGAGTATATCATATAACTATACATTCACAAGCCATCATCATTCACTCAATCATTGTGAATGGAAAGGCACTTTATGAAACACTATCTTCTTATGCATGTTCTTGATTAACTCTACCTTTACATGTTCATCTAACATATTAATATACTACCTTTATATCAAATATAGGTTTTTTAAAGGGTCTATCTATGGTCTTTAGTGATGAATGCTTCTAAATGATTGCATCTCCATGTTTTTCCCTTATACAATATCTTGCTTATGTTTCCTTGTTATATGCATGCTTTTATTATGCATCTATGTTTTAAAACCCAAAGTAGGATGAGTTTTATAATGTTTACACATGCATTCTTTTAATGAGTTTATTTTATTTAAATATATATGATCTGTTATATTAGCTGCAACACATATGGTGTTTTATGCTTTACAATACTATACTATATTCATTGTAAAAATATGAATATTCTGATGACCTAGAAATCCTTAAACCAACACACCTTCCACTTAGATCTATGCATATAAAAATATAAACATGTATAGAACAATAATAGATATCCAACTTCATTGATTGATTGCACATGGTTAACTATATAACTTCCATCATTTAGATAGTACAAATGAGCCCATGTGTTTATAGAGCCTGGCAAGGTGAAAAAAATAAATGCATGATAGGCTGAAGCTAAATAAAGCCAAACTAGTATAATAGGTAGAAGTTAACTAAAGCCAATCTAGCATGATATGTGGAAGCTAACTAAAGATAAACTATCATGATAGATAAGAGAAAAATCTTAGGGACAATTGTCCATATTCTGT
Organism: Sequoia sempervirens; assembly: GCA_007258455.2. Classification (NCBI taxonomy): domain Eukaryota; kingdom Viridiplantae; phylum Streptophyta; class Pinopsida; order Cupressales; family Cupressaceae; genus Sequoia; species Sequoia sempervirens. The sequence continues at coordinate 226,421 of VDFB02116432.1, read as the reverse complement.
TTACCTTGGGTTGCATGTATGTGAATAACTTTTTTCCTTGGATGCAATTTTTTTAAAATTGATGAATTCATAATCAATCATAGGGTTTTTGACTATTTAAATGCAATGGTGCACTCAAATTTTCTTAAATATAGTTTAAAAATAATTTAGCCTACACACGAGAGATAAAAAGAATGCAACCAAAAAATAAGATAAATCAAATTTATGGGTGTCTAAATAGGACAAAGCAAAAGGAAAACCTAGATATTTCAATTGTTTTGAGCATAATGGTTGGCTTGATATTTTAGCAAGATTCTATCAAACATTGGTTTTAATAACTCCAATGGTTAGAGAATGAGATCTAAAAATAAACCTTCTCCAAATAGGAAGTGTGAAAGCTAAACACTAGAAACAAGAAGTTAATAAAGAGAAGGGGTTTGAACATATGTACTCTGATACCATCTATGGATAAGAAAATATTCCATTGATCTAGGATCTGGTAAAATGGCATAACCTTGCACCCACATCTATCATGCAAGATAATAAGAATATCGAGAAATAATAGACATCCAACTTCATTAATTGGTTGAATAATTAATTACAATGCTTACATCAGTTACATAGAAAAATGAGCTTGTTCTTATATGCAGTAAAGGTGAAGCTAACCAATGCATGAATAATGAAAGTTAACTAAATATAATTTAGCATGATAGGTGGAACCTAACTATTGTTGGACTAGCATATTAGGTGGTAGTTAACAAAATCTTATCTAGCATGATAGGTGGAAGCAAACTAACACAAATTAAGATAATAGATAGGATATAACTTGAACTAAACTAGCTAAGTTTTGATCAACTACATAAGACATAAGCATATCTTTGAATGACACAATTACCTAAGTGTGTTTAAGAAAATACAATGGATAAGAAGATGTAAATGAGAATAATACTAGCCTAGTGAAATGACATGAACACCTAGCCTAATGTGAACACTATAGCATTCTTAGATGTTCATTCTTCATATTCAATGATTTCTTCTCATTCTTCATTGTTTTGTCTTTCTAGTGGTCATTCCTAGGGACTCATCCATGTGCACACTTATACTAATTATGTCTTATGTTACTCCCTCCTTGATTAATATCCACAATACCTTAAATGCTTAGCCTAAGCCATTTATTTCCCATGTCACATAACCCATATTAGGTTTTATTTTTCCTATGGATTTATTTCTTGTCTTCTTATGTTGCATGACATACTCTATTAACTTAATATATTAACCCATTGTAATTGATTTAGCATCTCGTTTATAATATTATCATTAAATTGGGCATACTTATGAGATAAAGGCCAAGGGGAACAATTTATATTATACTTATAAGACATCCCCACTTATTGATTCCATTTTTAATTTGAATTGATCAAGACTATGAAAAAGTGACCAACCAAGAACTAGACTATAATCTAACTCATTAGACAAGATTAAAGACAAATAATTGGGAATTTATTCAATTAATAAAATCAAAAGATATCCATTTTACTTGTGTAATTATTTATTAAATTAATCATAAATAGCAAATATGGATAAAATTGGTAAAAAATATTTATATTAACCAAAAATCTATATAGACATATAATATTATATGTCACTAAAAGTACAATATCTATATAAGAAATCCATATAGGCTTACAACAAAGCTACATAGGTGTATAATGTCACATATATTTAATATAAAATATATGTACAAGAATGTCATATCTAGGCATACAAAAAAGTACCCTAATGTAGTCACTTCCCTCTAGGGGAAGGAAAGAGATCACAAGCTACCTTTGAGTGTCAATTAGATGTTCAAAGATTCATATGATGATGATTTCTTTTGAACCTACTAACTCAACCTCCTCTCTAGTTATTTTGGAGTGCCAACTAAATAATAAATATTATACGCATTAATATATAGAAATTAAATTATAGAATTCAACATATAATGTAATAATCACTTACCATGTATACTAATAATCTATCTGAATCAATTTTTATAAATTTCTTCATTCATAACATGGGCATATTCGCATGATCTAGAGTTGTGAAGCCTTGTAGCAAGCATCAAGATAGAAATGAAACTATAAATGAATATCATTTAAATTTTCAATAATACACAAATAAAACAAAAAATATAATGTGAATTTTACTACTATGACTCATACCTTTGTCAAAGGCATTGAAGATCATTTTTTTTTGGTAACACCATGCTCCAAATTATGGTATGAATACCAAGAGGAGTATTAACTAGTGTTAGCATCTAAAAATTTAAAAAAAATTATTTAATTACCAAAATCTACCATATTTTTATAAACCATTAATGATTAAAAATAGACAAGCTTACCTTACTGAAAGATTGATGACCACTTTGATTGGTAGGTGTTGATATCAAAGGCCCAAAATTAACCTATTTAACATCCAATGTGAGTTATAATATTACCATTCATATAAGGTTAAACTGTTCACATGTACTATATTTATTATTTTTTTAGTAGTTACATGCATGTGGAATCGACATCATCATATATGTAATCAAGAAGTGGAGGGTCGCCAGATGTAGGGTGAACACTTTGACCCTAAAATTCATTATAATCAATCTAGTAATTTAATTAACCGTACATTTCAAAAAAAAAATTAATAAATTAAATATGAACATGTTGAAATTTTCCTCACTATCAATTCCATATGTTTCATCCAACAAAATACATAATTTCTCCTCTTGCTCTCTACCATCTTGATGATGGATCATGGAGTGTGATCTGAAATGTTGATGAAATTTTTTTATACAATCAAATCTAGAAAATACACAGTACTACAATATGGATTGTGGAAACTTGATATCATTAACAAATCATCTTTCCATACCATCTAATCTACTATATAAGTTCCCTAGCCATGTGAATCCTGATGATCCTCATACCCATAAACATAAAGGAACCCACAATTTTGACATAAGTGAGGTGGATGTCGAGGCCTAGAAGACTCACCCACACCACCCTATGCTAGAGGCCTAGTGTGTTGTATTTAAGGGTCTAAGTCAGCAAGCTAATGAACTCTATGGTCTCCATTTCCACACCCTCCTTCACTTGATGGAAGGGATAGTGACATGATCAAACTCTAGTCTAGCTAGCAGTATTGGTGCCTGGTTTTGGGCATGTTGTGGTCCCACTATGTTCTACATAGATCCCTCACCTCTACCCTAGAACTCCCACATGTCAAAGTAATTAGGGGTCTCATTGAGGATAAAATCACAATAAATTTTTTTCAAAAAGTATTACATAGCATGGATGATGGTAAAAATCTGCCCACCGTCTATCCCAAAAATTATTTTATATCCCTTGGTGTTGGCCCCAATGGATAGGGTACCTCCTGCAAGTGGGCCACATATGGGTTCATTGGTTTGTGGGTTAGTGAACAATGAACACAAGACAAATTTCAAAAAAATAAATTATTTAATTTGGTCATAATATATTTTTTGCATAAAACCATCTTAGTTCTTCTCTCTTATTTGACCAACTATTGATTTGGCCACTCATGGACACTATGTGAGAGATGATAGATTCTAGTGAATTAGCGAGGTTTGACCTATGGGAGATTGTTGTTGCTAGATCTCTCAACCTTCCAATGAATGCCTCAATTTCTCTCTTATTGTTTTTTGTTTAACTTAATATATGTTCTTGTGTTCTTGGAGGATGTTGAGGCATTGAAGGAGGGGTTTGTTGTGGTTGTTCTTCACTAGGTTTTTGATGAGGAGATGAATCAAGGTTTTGATCAATTGGTTGTGCATTAACAACTCCTATAAATTAAATAAAATATACTTAGAAAACTAATTAAATCTATCTATTTAATCAAAAATTTACACTTAAAACTAAAAATACTTATCTCTTTGAGCTCGATGACATAGTGGCACCATTTTGGTGGTGATATGGTGACCAAACAATTATGAACAATATCTCCAACAACACGGTGTACTCCAAATTACTTGTAGACTGTAGGTTTGAGCAATAGGCTAAAATGAAAATGAAGAAAGATTTGGTGTTTTTTTGTTTTTATGGAAACAACACATTATAATGTGCTCGAATTATGGTCCCCCATCTTTTTGCACATACCATTTTGCATTTAATAATGTCAAATATAATTTTAATTTTAATAATGTTAGTTGTAGTTATAATTTTTATTGTTAAATAAAAATAAGCTCTATATTTATTTTATTTGAAAATTATATTAATATTTTGATGTGTAAATTGCTGTCAAATTTAAGGTAAAAGGTAAAATTAAAATTATATGCAATCACAACATAAGACTTCTTAATGCTCTAGCATAAAAACTTAATTATGTTTTCGACAATGTTAAAAATAATACTTTAAAACATGTGGGAAGGCTTATTTCAACAATATATTATTGATGTTGTTTGCTTATTAGAAAATATATATTTTACAATAATTTAATGAACAAGATAGGAAAATGGATATTAAATATAATTTTAAAGAAAAAGAGATGAAAATATAAATCATGAAGAAAAAATAGATAATTTTAAAGTGTGCATATGAAATAAATATTTTGAAATTTAAAATTTTGTAAAAATATTAAACAATGATTTTATATAAAACTTATATTTTTTAAATTATACTTTATTCTTTAGTAAATTAATTACTAGATTTAATAAATGGTCATATTTAAAAATATGAATTAACATCTTAGTTCTTATAAAATTATCTTGTATTTCTACTCAAATAAAAAATATTCAATAGAAAAGTTGACCTCATCCTCTTCCTTGATGTAGAAGATAATACATTTTCAATGCTTGAACCACATTATCAACTATGTTGTATTTCTACTCAAATAAAAAAAAAATGAACAAGAAAGATAGTGCATTATCAATGCTTGAGCCACATTGTCAACCAGAGTCCCACATTGTTAATTGTAAATCTTTATTTTAAAAAAATAAATAAATAAGATGAGGGTTCCCTTGCTCATAGTGTTTATATAAAATTAGCCCACATCGACCTATACCTAGATGCATCCTCTCACTACAACCCTTCCCATAAAGCCAGTGTCCTTAAGACACTAAAAAAATTGAGTGTATCACATTTTTGACAAGGAACACATCAACCAAGATCTTTCGCACCTCTGTCATGTCTTCAAACTAGATGGTTATAGCAACAAATTCATCTATATAGAAATTTCAAACTTTCCAAAAAAAATCTAATCCTAAGCCCAAACCTAAGGTGTTTGAGATAGCTCCCATTTCCACCCTCCCTTATGTTGAGGGCATTTCTAATAAGATCTCCAAAATTCTCCGTAGAATGACCTCTTTTCTTCTTTCTAACCCCTCTCCACCACTAGGAAGCTTATGTAGCACCCCTCCGCTTTTGGCCACTTCGTAACGTGAAAGTGAGTTGTTTATTTGCAATTTGTGAGATCTTGTTGCCCTTTTGTCTTACCTTTTGCCATGTGTTGTTATATTAGCCTTTGCAATCCATGTTCTTGTACTTTCATTTTTACTTCCCATAAGTTTATATCATCCTTATGCTTTGATTATTTAGTGAAATATGTTTCTAATTAAAGTTTAGCTCAAGTTTGTATTCAACTAGAAATTTTGGTTGAAGATGTAATGAGTTTGCTAATAAGTAAAATCTGAATATATATATATATATATATATATATATATATATATATATATATTGTAAGAATAGTACAGATGTAAAATATTTTGGTTTTACTATAATTTTATTGATATCTTAACGGGGGGTATCATTAAATCTATATTGTGATTCAAATATATTAAAGATGAAACTAATTGCATAATGTGTTAAGAAATAGATAAATACTAAGTTCTAATTAAATTAATAGTATAAACCCAAAACATAAAAATGTATAATGTTAGAAAAATTTGTCAAGTGATCTAAATGATAACCTAATGGTCTTCCAAAAGGGTTAGTTGTCGAGCCCGGTGTATCGAGTAACTTGAGCCACCTCGTTCCTTCTTTCTTTTCTTTCCTTTGGGTGCATATGATGGATCTTACACACCCACTAATCTAAATTTTTTTGTAGGATTAATTTTAGTAGCTTCTTCTCTATAACTCAACGTACATAGGTTTAAAGATTCTAGAAAAGATTAAAGCATTAGTCAATTCATTAGATCCAATTTGATAGCTTAGGATAAATAGTATTATAAGGAATTAGTGTAATCGTTGAAAATTACAATTGTGTTAAACAAATATTTTACTTCTCTAATTGTGTTTTTTTCATAAAAAAAAAGAAATTAGTGTTTTAAGACAGAGTATCACTATTGCTCTTTATAACTACCTACTAGTTGTATAACTTATTAATAGTTAGCTAGATTAAGGATCATTACAAAGTAGTTGGGGTATTACTAAATGAAGTGGTATGGTACACCATAAAATATCTTTGCAAAGTTTATGTTCGTATAAGCCCTTGTAGCATTATTGTATAGTAAAACTTTAACACTAGGGTTTTGGAATGGTTGCTTCTTGGATGATAGAGTTTTCTTAAAGTATCAGTGTATGATCTTTTATTTTGATCAAATAAATAGATTATTTGAATGTTGAACTCCTTTTTAACCTTTAGTTTGAGATCATGGATAAAATGGCTATTTGCTTGTTTGATTTCATGTCATGTCTCTCTTAGATGAATTGTCAATAGATTTCGCTATTGGTTATTGTGTTCAATCTTGTATAAAGATGATAATATTTTAAAAGTGTTGGCTGATAATTTCATTGTGATATTGTCTCATTTACTCTGCACTGGTCAATTTGTGATTATGAAACTTATATAGTCATTTTGTGATTCCATGATGTGAATCTTCCTTTTGTGATAATATTGTTGTGGAAACTTTATGCAATGACTTTCTTGTAGTCATATTTTGAGATGTTTTGGGAACCCAAGTATTTACGTACCCTCCAGTTGATCGTAAATGAATATTGGTGTCATAAAATCCCTTGCTTTTCTTTTGTATGCCTTAGGAAGAAGTCACCTTGTAAGTGGTTTTTGAGAGTGTTGTATGATATGTTCTGGTTGATCTTGTGGTTGGGTTTTGTGATCGATTTGCTTGTCCATCTTGGTTGTGGGTCTTTCCTGTCAGCTCATAGCACAAGGGGTGGGCCTTACGGTCCATGTGGTTAGGTGGAACATGCTATGCACCCCATTGGGTCCCCAGTCTGAGTTCGTGGCGATGCAGCTGATCGAAAACTCTACCTTAGTTCTATTGTACCATGTTCAATTATGTAACATTCTTGTATTTGATGTATCTTTTCCTCTGCACAACAGGATACATATGGACTCTTGAAGTGATGTATTGTAAGTTCCTGAAATGGATTTATTTATTATTTTACCTTTGTAAACCTTATGTGGTAGTCGTTATCTGATATGTTGTATCTGTGGAAATATGCTCCACTATTGTATTATGGAACTGTGAATTGAATTGTTATAAAATGATGTATTGTTTTCTTCTCATTTGATCATTAATGATTGTATGTTATCATTATGTAATCTCATTTTTATTTTTTTCTTTCGTTTGATCGTAATGACCGTCTCATGTACCCCAAAGGACATAGATGACTTTGAAAATGTATAATTGTTTTTCATGTTAAGAATGTACATATTCATCTTATGCAATGTTTCACTTTCAAAAGAAAATTGTGCGGTGATTTTTTATCCTTTGGCGCTCACACGGTTGGGCGTTACAGCTTATCTCTTCTACTAAAGATCCTATGTAAACCATGTTTCACTTAGGAGTTTATAAGGTTGTTTGCTCTTGCGGAATTCCATACATAAGAGAAATGGGTTACTCCATCACGACCAGAATCAAAGAGTATAGCTACTTGTTGATATTAAACATGGTCGTATCTTGAAATCGACCCTAGTATAACACTTCTTCCACACTAAACATCACATTTTATTTGAGGATACCTAAGTGTTGGTTAAGGAAGATAATTTATTCAAGAGGAAACTTCAAGAAGCCATGCTTATTAAATTCCACCCCTCAAATATCAATCATGAAAAATGATGGAACCTAAGCCAACTTGTTGCATAGAAAGACTCACATACAACTACCTAAACACTTTCCAAACAAGATTTCAACACTAAGGCTGCAAATATGCACATTTGTTCACACTAGGAAATGTGTTCTCAACCCTAAAACATGGGGGCATCAACCAAATAGCACTCAACCTTTGAGGATAGCATGGAATGAGGTAAATTATATGTATTCAAACCTATTCCAACATATTCCAAGGGTTTCCCAACATACATAGTCCAAATCAAGTGCTTGACACCATGAATCATGCAAACTAGGTCTTGCTTCCACTAGGTGTATTAAGGAAATGACTTTAAACAAGACAAGGAAACTTGTCAGATGCATTCATAGACCTATGTATGGCCCCAAAAAAATTCCAACATGGTTTTACACCCTTCCATCAATGATTGATGCATAGATATTGTTATGCCTTGCATAACCACCCCACTTTGATCTGGATCAAAATGTGACCCCCTTTCTCTTTTGGTTTTTTTGTTTTGGGTCTTTTGCCTTTCCTCTTGGGTTGCTTCTATTTTCTGCCTCAGTCAAAATTTGAGTTTTCTCCTGAGTTCAAGATTTTTCTCCCAATCCAGATTTTCCCGAATCTCACTCGAATTTCGGCTAAGCGTTTGGTGTTCGAGGATTTTTGGTCTTCGCAGAATTCTGTGTGGACCAGATTTTCCCGGTGTCTTTTTCGTGGTTGTCCTTCTCTTCTGGATTTTCCCAAAATCCATCATCCCTTGTTTGTTCCAGGTTTTCCGGAAGGTCTCCTTCTTCGCAAAAATCCGTCTTGCGTGGATTTCTCCGGAATCTGGTGAAATGTTAAGAAGTTTGGAATAGCAGGCAAGTTAATAAATAATGGTGCATTTTATGTTTCCTTTACGCTTTTTTTTAAGATCTCGCATGTTGTTCTTGGTTTGATAATGATTGGATTGAGTTTCTAATGGTGTTTCATGCTTATTCCGCTGGAATTCGCCTGACTCAAAATTCTCCGAAATTCCTCCCTGGCTTGGATTCTGCTGGCCGGCCTGAAACATGAGCTGTTGGTATGATCATTTGTTTGAAGATTTAACTGCACCTTACTGACATGGGTTTCATTTCAATGATGACTTTGATTAATTAGCTTTTGTTCATATAATCTTCTCAGTTGAATGCAAGATTAAATACTACTACAAGATGATATTTGTCAAGGGAGCTCAGTTAGGGTGTGTGCTTTAGTCCAGTTGGTCGTGAAAATCCGCTAAGGCAAGGTTCGGCAAGACTTTCTAGGCTCTTACCGACTGGTGGCTCAATTCTGACTATTTGAAATCCAAGGAATCATAATACTCTTCATGGTGGATCTTATCGGCGTGAAGTTGTCACAATCTCCCTGACCCATGGTTTGTTTTGTTCAAATCTATGTTTATGTTGCCTATCGGCAAGACTTCGGGGATGTCATGGTGACTGGAAGTTACATACGGGCATCTATCGACGGGACCAAGATCATTGTCTCAGCGAAAATGGAATCTTCTATCGGCATAAGTCCACCCTTCAGGGGATGGTCTTGGCGAAACCTACAGTCTTGCCGGCTGTGGTCAACGGGATGCATATCGGCGTAGGGTTTTCTCCCCGCTAAGAGGTCTCAGCGAAGGTTTTATGTCTCAACGACTATCCTCACCGGGCATACATCTTCAGCAAGAGACCATCATCGGAGTAGGGTCATGATGAAATACTCCATGTCTCACTGACCACTGTCAGAAGACCCCCTATCGACATAAGGTGTTATCCCCACCAAGATGTTTCAGCGAGTTCACGAAGCCTCACCATTAGAGCATAAGGAATGAACCATCGATATGAGGTCCCTACAGTCTTTTTGACACATAAGGTCTCACCGACATATTTTCGATGGGAGAATCAAAAAGTCTCAGCGACGGGGGTCAATTAGGTGGAGGTTTCGCCGAAGGTTTCTCCCTTGGCCATGTGGTCTTGACGAAGAGGGAAGGTCATACCGACATGGAAACAAAGGAGCTCAGAAAGAACAGAAAGAAGTCGGTAAGACTCCAAGAGAATGAAGTGCCTTCACTATGATGTCTTACCGACGTGAAAAGTCTAGCTGACCAAGCGAGCCCTCCTTGAAATCAAATAAGATCTCGGTGAGGCGGGGAGACAATTGGTGGAAGCTCTCAGCGAAACAAATGTCTTGGCGACACCGAAATTCGGTAGGGAAAGATAACGTCGCCAAGAAGTCTCTGCAAATGGCTGCAGTCATGCCGACAAGGATGTCTTCGGTGGAAGAACGCATAAGTCTTGGCGAAGAAAGAAAGTCTTACTGACTAACAATTTAAGGATCAAGCACATTGGCGGGAGTCTCTTCTTCAGCACATGGTCTTGGCAAGGTCTTTTGGTCTCACTGATCGGCGGTAGGGAGAAGGCGTGCCGGCAGGAGATATTGAGTTTAGGGTGGACTTTTGGCAATAGCCTGATGTTCCATCGACTGGCAAAACAAACAAGTACTTTCGGTGAGAGTTAGGTCTTCAGCAGAAAGTCTCCCTAAGTGCTTTGTCTCTCACCGACAGGGATGTATTCAGAGAGAATGTGGGCATTTGGCATAGTGTCTCACCGATGAAATGAAGTCTTGGCGACAGGGAAGCCCGGCGAGAGAGGATACATATCGGCAAAAGGTTTTGAATTTGGGGAAGGTCTTGACGAAGCCCTCAGGTCTCACCGACCACAGATGGAGGTATGTTTATTGGCAAAAGACTTTCCTTCGGAGGGAGCTCTCGGTGAATACATTTGGTCACGCTAACAAGACACAAGGAGGGAGATCTCTCGGTATGACCACAAGGAAGTCTTGCCGACATGAAAGTGAGATTGCCATGGAATCCTGGGGTTCATCGAGATGTCTTGCCAGGGGCATGCAGTTGTGACGATAGGTTTTGGGAGCTTGGTATAACTTTTGTAGCTTGCTGAGGTGACCTGCCAAATGTCATGTGTTATGTTGATCATCAATAAAATGAAGTTGCATCGGCGAGACATGATAAGTGTCTCACGGACATTCGAGTCAATAGGAATCACCTTTGAATCAACAAGAAGCTGGTGTGGCGAGTATCAAACCAATTAGAGGAAATCCAAAGTGTGATTCATCGGTCCCTTTGACGGATTGACCACCCCTGTGTAAGAAGATCAAGAGGATACACACCAGATGGAATCCATCTGAGAATAGATGATGATGGACTAATTCGGGTGATGAGTTTCAGATCTACAAGTGGGCCTGAGGACGTTTTCCAGAAAAATAGTCAATATATAGAGGAGTTCGGGACATGAGGGAAACCGAAAGAAAGATGAAAGATCAATGACTCACAGGGACAGTTGTGGCCACTACTGATGGGAGGTAGGCCAATATTAATAAGGATATTTTGAGCATTCAAGATAGATTGCAGAAGGACTTTGAAGATGGACACCGAGACAGAAGAGTAAATGCAGCAGCTGCCCAGGTATCAAAAGGACTTCTCCTAAGGATAGAGATCCTTTGTGAGCATGGACAACAGGGCTTCCACATTGAATACACATTGACTCTCTTCAAAGGATCTAAGGGCCAACTCTCCTAGGTGCAGATATTTTGTAAACCCTAGTGCAGGGGACAACACATTCAAGTTGATACTTTTTTGTATATAAGGAAAGCTTGCCTCTTTGTAAAGGTTAGACAGTAAGGGATTAGAACTTCCAAAGACTTAGAAGACTTTAGATTAAGATCCATAATAGAGTTAGGACTATTAGGAGTTATTCATTTAACAGAAGGAGATTGAGTTGCTTCTTGGTTCTCAGTAATGAGAGCTTCTCTTGTCTTCTTGGTTAGTAGTTAATTTTTAGTGTAAATTGTAATGTATTTTCTAAGTTCTCTTAAGTGTAGTTGGAAACAATTTGGAGCCACAAATTCTCTATACATTGGTGATTGTGCCATCTTTGTAAATATTGCTTATCTATTTTAATAACAGTAGAAGCAAACAGAGTTTAATCTACTTCATGTTGTGTTCTTGAATGATACTTGTCTTACTTTGATCATTTGATTTGTGGAGCCTTTAAGGAATGAAATATTATTTTGGTTTTTTATTTCAATGGTAATTAAAATCTGTTATGTGAATTAGCATTGTGAATGAAAGAGGTTGTGTGTTAATCACAAGCTTATCTTGTTCTACAGTTTTGGTTTACTAATTCCTTAAAGCCAACAAGTCTGGTTAAGATTGGATGATCTATTATTCTTTCCTATTCCAAAACCCTAGTCTATCTTTTTTTATATTTCTGTAAAAACCCCTGGTTAAAGTAGTTTCATTTCATGCTTGATCTAAGAACAGTCTAGAAGCTCAACACTAGTAGGCCCCTTGAATATTACTGTTGCATTGGCCACTCAGCAACATCAGTACAGTTGAGACCCAACTACCAAGACCTTGGGAGCTAGGGCATCCATGTGTTTCCTTTCTCTTTTAGGAGAAGCAAAATAGCAATATTCTGCTTGCATTGTTGTGGTGCCAAAATTGCCATCAACAGGAATTGGCGCTAGAAGGAGGGCCTAGAAGGGCAAGCTGGATAAAGTTGGGCTTGTATCCCTAGAGAAGTCCCACAAAGTTCTTCGATTAGCTGAAAATCCACCACCTTTGATAGAACTCAAGACCCCAATAAAATGCAAGAGTCATAAGACTGGGGCAACCATTATTCCACCCTTATCAGCTCCACTCACTCCACCAGGATTTTCACCAATACCCCAATAGATACCCATTAATCCTCCCACCAATTCATCTCAAGTATCATCACAGTTGATTCAACCCATAAAACAGCTGGCTCAACCACCATCGCCGCCACCAATGGAATTCTTTTAGAATAATCCCTCTCCATTGGGGACTATCCCTGGAGGTTTTTATGATATGCCCAAAAACAGTGAGAAATTCTGCCTTAAGTACATTCATGATGAGTCAAGGAGCACTGAAGAGCATATACAAACTTTCAAAGATGCTTGTACAAGAGCTCAAATATCCCACCATGATGTGGTCTATAGATTATTTCTTTACTCTTTAGGGGACATGGCATATAATTGGTACCTTAATCTTCCTCAAGGTTGCATTCTAACCTGGACACATTTGGAAAATGCTTTTATCAACCAATTCGGGGTGTATGTGGATCCAGCTCTTTTATATCATCAATATGCTACCATAAGGAAGGAACTAGGTGAATCCCTGCCTTTATTCAATACCAGATTCCAGCGAATGTATAGGAGATTACAATATCCCTATCTGGTTACTGAGAACAGTGCTATCTAGGCATACTTTAGGGTTATAGACCCTTTGCTTGGCTTGTCCTTGCAAAGGACATATCCAATAGCTGATATTCATTCCCTATCCAAAGTCTATCATTTGGCTATTAAGCTACAAGAGCAAGTCAATTCTCAACAAGGAAGTCTGGGAGGAGGTTTCCCTTCAATGGGATATCAGATGCATAGTTCAACTCCTCTATTCAACACTATCCCAGGGATGTATCCTTCCCACTATGGGCCTATGTCTGAATTGCAAACCCAACCACCTGTCCCATTCTTTGCTACTAGAACTTCTAATCTCTTTCAACAACCACAGGTTCCTCAAGGTTCCCATGGTCACCTTAACCAAATTGGAACATCAAGCCATGTTGATTAGCCACCTATTGTTAAGAGAGTGGAAAGCGAAAAGATAGTCTAACTTACAAATGAGGTAGAAACCCTAAAGAAAATGCTGTCTCAAGTTACCAATGACATGGCTCAACTTCGGTTGAACCCTTCCCAAAACCAAGGGAACTACCCCAATCAAAACAACAATAACCAAGGTACTTATCAGAATAACAACTACAACCAAAGAGGTTATCAAAACCAAAACAGAGGGTACAACCAGAGAACAAATAACAATAGGCAATGGAATACAGGGCCTAATAATGGTGGAGTCCTTCACAACTATCAAGCAAATGAGGAGAGAGAACATACTACAAATGTGGCTGATTTGAATTTCATGACCAATTGGTTTAGGTTGCATGATACGGCAACCCATTCTGAGGTAAATTGCCCTCAAATGGAGAAAGTTGTCAAGATGGCACACGAAGATTCTCACACATTCCAGGGGAATTCACACAAAGGAGGTGACTGAGCGGATACTACAATGACTTATGAGCTCTTCAAGGAGGATCCCTCATTCCCAAGGCAAGAAGAGAATGAACCAAAGGAGGATTCATACGATGCCCAAGCTTTTCAGACAAAGGGAGGTCACTTCCTAAGAAATCAAGGTAAGGGGCCATTCACTACATCAACACCTCCTAATCACATGATGCCCCCAAATCAAGGTGCTGATAATAATCCTCCCCCTCCTCCACCACAAGGCTCGTCGGACCCCCATAACAAGGGTAATCCCTCTGCTATTTTCAAAAGTAATCCAAGTTTTAATGCAGAATTTGACATTGTTTCTGAGATGCAGAAACAGAAAACTTCTTCGTCATATTTTGACATTTTGAAGTGGTGCCCTGCTCAAAGGGAGATAGTGTTGAAAGCTCTGGAGCAAGCTGACAAGTTGAAAGGAAAGAGTAAGGTGACACCTGCAGGGAGCATGAATGCAACCTTATACAAAATCAAAGTAGGTACTCCTTCTTTCCTTTTAAGTTTAATAATTTCAGGCAAGAACTTACATAACTATTTATTGGACTCGTGGTCTTCAGGAAATGTCATGCCATTTTCCATATGTAAGAGGTTAGGATTAAACCCCATTCAAACCAATAAGAAAGTCATTCAGCTGGAAAAAATAGAGGTCAATGTAGTGGGGGAGTTAAAGAACATATATGTCCAAGTTGGCTCTGATCCTAGGATCCTAACTAACATAGATATTCAAGTGGCAGATATTCCTGAGACCTATGGTATGTTGCTAAGTCGGGATTTGATGAAAAATTTAGGGGGGTATCTTGCCCTTGACTTCTCACATATGTGGCTATCATGGAAAGGGATTCCTAATCAAATTAGGATTGAAAGTGATCCTCGCCTTAAGCATATCATCATTGAGTATGATTGTCTCAATGAGGTGGCCTACTTTGAGACTGAGATGGGGGTTTATAAGCAAGAATAAATTCTGACCTTCTCGGTTCTCAATCCCAAAGACATGTCAAAACTGAAGTGTCCTGATGCTACAATTAATGGAAATCAATAGGCCTTGATTAGAAAGCTGCAACAAGACCAACTGGTCCTAGGGAAAGACACTAATTTTCTAAGCCTTTTGCTCCCTAATTGGTGTAGGGTACACTATCAAAACCACTCTAAAATAACTTGTCAGCAGTGCAATGACATCTTAAGTTAGGTTCCCCAAACTAAGGAAGCTGGCACAAGTCGTCGTGAGACCATTGCAGACAGCTTTTAATTTGAGGCCAAGGAAGAAACCATGTTGACCAAGGATAAGGTGCCTGCAATAGGAGTTCTCTCTCAAATAGATCCCACCCCAGACATATTCCTGAATCAGCATGTTGATAAAGAGTAGCCCCAAGGATTGTTTGATACCCCTACACTCATGAAGGAAACAAAACTCAACAAATCAAAAAAAGGGACAAGTGATTGTCAGGAAAATAACCATAGGTCAGATGATACAGCTGAGCCAGAATTGCAAAGTATACCTAGAGAATCTTTAGAGAATTCTTCCCCTGTGACTAGTCCCAAGGATCAGAAGCTCCCGCCTTTGGCTGATCCTATTCAAATACTTGTGAAAACTTCAAAAGGATTACCCCCAGCTATTGATCAGTTGTGGACCCTAACCTTTGATTGATCTAAGTCCAAAACTAGTTGTGGTGTTGGAATTATACTAACCAGCCCGAAAGGGAAAGTTTTCTTTGCCTCTTACAAGCTGTAGTCATGTCTACTAATAATGTAACTAAATATGAAGCTCTGGCACGAGGACTAATTTTTGCACACAAGAAGAAAGTTACAGCCCTGATGGTCAAGGGAGATTCAGAAGTGGTTTTCAAGCAAGTGCGCAGCCAGTACACCTGCCACAATAAAAGGCTGGCAGCATATAGAAACAGGGTATGGAACCCGATCGAAGATTTTAATGCCTTTGGGATTAGTCTAATCCCTAGAGAGGAAAATCAAGTAGCTGATTCACTGGCAGTTGCTGCAAGCACCTTGGAGCCTATGCAAGGCTCCAAATTCAAAAGATTCTCAGTAGAACTGATGTCCACCCCAGCTATTCCTAACAATATCAAGAATTTCTAGGTCTTTGATGATGATCGACATATTTTGGCCTTCTTAGCAAGCTCAGATGTCTTTGAGGGGAAAATTATTGATGAGTCCAACAGAGACCAAGGAGATTGGAATCCTAAGGAATGTGATATAGAAGGAGTCCTTAATTTGAAAAGTAATAGCATTCTCAAGGGAATGGTGGCATTGGAGAGAATTTTTGACTTAGATCTGAAGGCTCGAGAAAAGGTATCAGCTTAAGGCAAGGGAGGTGAATATGAAATGGTCAATCTAGCTGACTCGGGTCCTGAAAGGAATGTCTACATAGGGAAGGCTTCCCCTGATGCAATTAGAAAAGACTTATTGAAGGTGCTAAAAAGGGATATTACTGCGATTGCCTGGGGGTATCAAGACCTCCAGACATTTGATTATTCTATCATGACTCACACTATCCCCTTAAAGCCTGAGGTTAAACCTTTCTGACAAAAGCAGCACCCTTTCAATGCCCTGATTGAGCCGTTGATCTACAAAGAAGTTCAAAATTTGTTGTTCGCAAGGATAATCTTCCTTGTCCACCATTCAACATGGGTATCCAATCTAGTTCCAGTTCACAAGAAAAATGGGGAGATCAGGCTGTGTGTTGACTTCAGAAATTTGAATAGAGCATCAAAAAAGGATAACTATCTGCTCCCTTCTCTAGATGAAGTCTTGCAGACTGTTAATGGGGCATAGATGATGTCATTCCTAGATGGCTACTCTAGATACAATTAGGTGATGGTCAACTACGAGGACAGAATGAAGACAGCATTCACAACCAAGTGGGGAACGTTTGCTTATAGGAGGATGCCATTCGGCCTGATAAATGTTGGGGTGACCTTTCAGCACGCAATGGACATAGCTTTCAAGGACTTGATTGGAAAATGCATTATTGTCTACATTGATGACCTGATAGTGTTTTCCAAGGATTGACTCAATCATGCCGCTAATTTGGCTAAGGTTCTCCAGAGATGTACTCAATATGGCATTTCCTTGAATCCCAACAAGTGCATGTTCAGAGTCACAGAGGGAAAACTTTTGGGACATATAATCTCAGAAAGAGGAATCTCAATCAACCTAGACCGAGTCGAATCTATTCTAAAGATCACCCAACCAGGAAGCAAGAAAGAAATGAGGTCCTTCTTCAGGAAAATTAATTTTATAAGAAAGTTCATCATGGGCTTTGCAGAGATTGTAAAGCCTCTGAACAAAATGATGAAAAGGAATGCCAAGATAGAATGGATAGAGGAGGTGAAGGTCGTATTTGTGCAAGTCAAGCGGTCTATTTCAGAAGCACCCGTGCTTACCAGTCCCGATTACCTCAAGCCGTTCTACATCTACTCTTTCGCCTCTGAGCATTCATGTGCAGCTGTATTAACCCAATGACAAGAAGAGGCCAAGGAAAGACCGATTGCATTCATGAGTTCTCCATTCAAGAATGCAGAAATCAAATATTCACCTCTGGAAAAGAAAGCCTTCGCGCTGGTCCAGGCCATCAAGAAATTATGACATTACATCCTTCGAAGTCAAGTCATCGTTGTAGTTCCTGATGTAGTTGTGAAGTCCCTACTGATGCAGAGTGAGCTAGGAGAAAGGAGAGGCAAGTGGATGGCTATCTTGCAAGAATATGACCTGGAGATGTGTCCTATGAAACTAGTCAGAGGTATGGGTTTATCCTAGTCCATGGCGAATGTCGGTGATAATATTGTCTGTCAACAATACACAGCCCAATCCTTTTCCGACGATCCCTAGTATGTTGATGTTGTCCACCTAATGCTTAACAATCAATGTCCAGACGGGATGAATTCAACTCAAATGAGAGCTTTGAGACTAAAGAGTTCTCATTATATGTTCAAAAGAAGTTTTCTATATAGGAGGAACTTCGAAGGAATATACCTGAGGTGCCTTGATCATCAAGAGGCTAAGCAAGTGATCTCTGAGCTTCATGGGAAACATGGTACAGGTCATGGTTCTCCAGATGCGTTGGCACACCAGATTCTCTGAGCTGGCTATTATTGGCCCTGCATATTCAAGGACGCACACCAACATGTCAGGACATGTCACACTTTCTAGGTTTTAACACCAAGGGAACGCTATGTAGCCATGCCACTACAGCCTGTTTATGAGGTATGGCCATTTTCCTAGTGGGCACTGGATTTCATTGGAGTGATTAACCCGAATTCCTCAATAGGACATAAGTTTATCTTGACTACTACTGACTACTGTACGAGGTGGACAGAGGCCATACACTGCAAAAACAGCACAACGAATGTAGTGATCAAGTTCCTTATCGAGTGCATCACTACAAGGTTTGGGGTACCCTTCGTTCTGGTATGTGACAACGGTCCTAATTTTTCTTCTACTAAGTTTATTTCCTAGGCACATGATCACAAGATTGTCTTGAGGTATTCCTCTAACTATTATCCACAAGGTAATGGAGTTGTAGAGTCTACCAACAAGAACCTCTTAGGGGTGATTAAGAAATTGTTAGATCATAACCCTAGAGACTAGCACACCCAGCTTAGATTTGCATTATGGTCATATAGGACTAGGATTAAGGCTACTTTAAACACCTCACCATTCAAGTTGGTATATGGCCAAGAGCTTGTCTTTCCTATCCATCTGCAAATACCTATCATGGAGTTCATGCAACAGTTTTACTCCAGTGACAATAGGATAGAGATAAGACTAGCTACTTTGTTAAAACTAGAAGAGCAAAGAGATGCTGCTTTACAACAGTTCTTCAGACATCAGATTGTTGTCAAACGCTGGTTTCATAAAAGAGCTAAGATAAAAGCTTTTAGGATATAAGACCTAGTGCTGTTATGGGATAAAGCCAATGAAAAGAAGGGAAGCCACCAAAAGTTTGACAAACTATGGCTACGTCCTTATCAAATTGCTGAGATCCTAGGGAAAAATGCTTTCAGACTGAGTAGCCTAACTAGAGAGCTGATTCCTTTGCTTGTTAATGGGAAGTTCCTTAAGCACTATTACGAATCTTGAGGCTTGTTAATTTTTGTTCTGTATATAAGTAATTTGTGGTTTTCTTTATGTAAATAGTTTATTTTGTCCCCTGTTTGTAAATAATCTGCGGTTATGTATATAACTTTTGTGCTCTTGTTTATGAATAATTCTTTCCTTTGTGTGAATAATCTGCTGCTCTTTATGTAAATAGTGTGGCTCTTGTCTGTAAATAGCTTCCTGTTTGAATGTTTGTCCCTGTCTCCTTTTGTTTTTCTTTGCCTTTTATTTTTTGTTTGTTCTATTCTTTGGGGGTTTAATCTATTTCTTTCTATCTAAAGTTGTGGGTTGTTATCTGAAGCATACTTTGGTCATTAGGAGAGAAGTGGTTTAGATATTTTCATGATTATCTGATTCAATGATTCTATCCTAAATTCTTTGTTTCATGTTTGTTTTCAATAAAGGTTGTGGAAAGTGCTGAAAATAAGGTGCTAAGTAAGGAATCCTTCATCAGCGCCCCTAAATCTATCACAAATCGTTAAAATCATCTCCTCTTCTAGTGGTGTATTTGTCCTAGGATGACAGTGTTGTAAGATTTTGAGTGAAAAATCTAATTTCCAAGTGTTTTTATGAGGTCTACTGTAGTTTTCAACCCAGATCAGGTGTTAAGCATATGAAAAAAAAAAAAAAATTTGAATGAAATATTTGAAACTCCAAAAGGAAAGAAAAGAATTATCAAACGAAAAGAGGGTTCAATATGAATGGGTGATTCCAGTATCTCTACCAAGGCTATGGACGCCTGACTGACAGTAGAGAAATGCTGAGAGAAAACAAGAGGTATCTCTATCGGGGCTATGGACGCCTGACTGGCAGCAGAGCAATGCCCAGGATATCATTGCATGAAGGAAATCAACTCATGTAGTTCAAATCTTACACGTTGTTCAAAAGATGAAGAAAGCTTCATGAGAGAATGGTGCACAATCAAGCACACACATAGGTTCAGGGGTAGCCATTGAATGACTTACATTTGAGATTATAGCTCTACCTTGTTTGTTATAACTGACCCAACTGGAGTTGTGATGTTCATGAACCAAGAGTTCTGGGTAGCTGAATCCTTCAAATTCATGAAAATGGTTAAACCATTTTCCCAGCCGAGTCACCATTTGTTATGCCTTGCATAACCACCCCACTTTGATCTAGATCAAAATGGGTCCCCCTTTCTCTTTTGGTTTCTTTTTTTTGGGTCTTTTTCCTTTCCTCTTGGGTTGCTTTTGTTTTCTGCCTCAGTCAGAATTTGGGTTTTCTCCCGAGTTTGACATTTTTCTCCCAATCCAGATTTTCCCAGATCTCACTCGAATTCTGGCTGAGCGTCTGGTGTTCAAGGATTTTTGGTCTTCACAGAAATTTGCGTGGACCATATTTTCTTGGTGTCTTTTTCGCAATTGTCCTTCTCTTCTGGATTTTCCTGAAATCCGTCATCCCTTGTTTGTTTCGGGTTTTCCAGAAGGTCTCCTTCACGGAAATCTATCCCGCGTGGATTTCTCCAGAATCTGGTGAAATGTTAAGAAGTTTGGAATAGTAGGGAAGTTAATAAATAATGGTGCATTTTATGTTTCCTTTACGCTTTTTTTTTAAGATCTCGCATGTTGTTCCTGGTTTGATAATGATCGAATTGAGTTTCTAATGGTGTTTCATGCTTATTCTGTTGGAATCTGCCCGACTCGAAATTCTCTAGAATTCCTCCCTGGCTTGGATTCCGCGGGCCAGCCTGAAACCCGAGTTGTTGGTATGATCATTTGTTTGAAGATTTAGCTACACCTTACTAACATGGGTTTCGTTTCAATGATGACTTTGATTAATTAGCTTTTGTTTGTATGATCTTCTCTGTTGAATGTAGGATTAAATACTACTACAGGATGATATTTGTCAAGGGAGCTCAGTTGGGGTGCATGCTTCAATCTAGTTGGTCGTGAAAATCCGCTAAGGCAAGGGTCGGAAAAACTTTCTAGGCTCTTATCGATTGGTGGCTTGATTCTAACTGTTTGAAATCCAAGGAATCAGAATACTCTTCATGGTGGATCTTATCGACGTGAAGTTGTCACGATCTCCCCGACCCACGGTTCGTTTTGTTCAAATCTGCATTTATGTTACCTATCGGCAAGACTTTGAGGATGTCATGGCGATTGGAAGTTACATATGGGCATCTATCGACGGGACCAGGATCATTGTCTTGGCGAAAAGGGAATCTTCTATTAGCGTAAGTCCACCCTTCGAGGGATAGTCTTGGCGAAACCTACAGTCTTGCCGACTGTGGTCAACAGGATGCATATCGGCGTAGGGTTTTCTCCCCGCCAAGAGGTCTTGGCGAAGGTTTTATGTCTCACCGACTATCATCACTGGGCATACATCTTCAGAAGGAGACCATCATTGGAGTAGGGTCATGACAAAATCCTGCATGTCTCCCTGACCACTGTTAGAAGACCCCCCTATCGGCATAAGGTGTTATCCCTGCCAGGATGTTTCAGCGAGTCAACAAAGCCTCACTGATAGAGCATAAGGAACAAACCATTGATATGAGGTCCCTACAGTCTTGCCAACACATAAGGTCTCACCAACATATTTTTGGTGGGAGAATCAAAAAGTCTCGGTGATAGGGGGTCAGTTAGTTGGATGTTTCGCTAAAGGTTTCTCCCTTCGCCATGTGGTCTTGATCAAGAGGGAAGGTCATACCGACATGGAAACAAAGGAACTCAAAAAGAACAGAAAGAAGTCGGTAAGACTCCAAGAGAATGAAGTGCCTTTGTTATGATGTCTTAACGACATGAAAAGTCTGGTTGATCAAGCAAGCCCTCCTTGAACTCAAATAAGCTCTCGACGAGCCCGGGAGACAATCGGTGGAAGCTCTCAGCGAAACAAATGTCTTGGTGACACTGAAATTTGGCAGGGAAAGATAATGTTGCTAAGAAGTCTCAGCGAATGGTTGCAGTCATACCGACAAGGATGTCTTCAGTGGAAGAATGCAAAAGTCTCGGTGAAGAAAGAAAGTCTTACCGACTAACAAAACGATCAAGCACATCGGCAGGAGTCTCTTCTTCAGCACATGGTCTTGGTGAGGTCTTTCGGTCTCACCAACCAGCGGTAGGGAGAAGGTGTGTCAGCAGGATAAATTGAGTTCGGGGTGGAGTTTTGGCGAAAGCCTGATGTCCCACCGATTGGAAAAACAAATGAGTACTTTTGGTGAGAGTTAGGTCTTCGACAGAAAGTCTCCCTGAGTGCTTTGTCTCTCACTGACAGGGATGTCTTCGGAGAGAATGTGGGCATTCGGCATAGTGTCCCACCGATGAAATGAAGTCTTGGCGACAGGGAAGCCCGGTGAGAGAGGATACATATTGGAAAAATGTTTTGACTTCGGGGAAGGTCTTGCCGAAGCCCTCATGTCTCACCGACCATAGATGGAGGTATGTTTTTCAGTGAAAGACTTTCCTTCGCAGGGAGCTCTCGCCGAATACATTTGGTCATGCTGATAAGACACAAGTAGGGAGATCTCTCGGTACAACCACAAGGAAGTCTTGTCGACATGAAAGTGAGATCGCCATGGAATCCCGGGGTTCACTGAGATGTCCTTCCAGGGGCATGCAATCATGACAATAGGTTTTGGGCGCTCGGTATAACTTTTGTAGCTTGCTGAGGCATCTTTTTGAATGTTGTGTTATGCCGATCATCGATAAAATGAAGTCGCATCGACGAGACACGATAAGTGTCTCACTGACATGTGAGTCAATAGGAATCACCTTCGAATCAACAGGAAGCTGGCATGGTGAATATCGAACCAATCAGAGGAAAGCTAAAGTGTGATTCATCAGTCCCTTTGACCGATTGACCACCCCTGTGTAAGAAGATCAAGAGGATACATACTAGATGGAATCCATCTGAGAACAGATGATGATGGACTAATTCGGGCGATGAGGTTCAGATCTGCAGGCGGGCCCGAGGACGTTTTCCAGAAAAATAGTCAATATACAGAGGAGTCTGAGACATGAGGGAAACTGAAAGAAAGATGAAAGATCAATAACTCATAGGGACAGCTGTGGCCACTGCTGACGGGACGTAGGCCAATATTAATAAGGATATTTTGAGCATTCAAGATAGATTGCAGAAGGACTTCGAAGATGGACACCGAGACAGAAGAGTAAATGCAGCAGCTGCCCAGGGATCAAAAGGACTTCTCCTAAGGATAGAGATCCTTTGTGAGCACAGACAGTAGGGCTTCCACATTGAATACACATTGACTCTCTTCAAAGGATCTGAGGGCTGACTCTCCCAGGTGCAGATATTTTGTAAACCCTAGTGCAGGGGACAACACATTCAAGTTGATACATTTTTGTATATAAGGAAAGCTTGCCTCTTTATAAAGGTTAGACAGTAAGGGATTAGAACTTCCAGAGACTTAGAAGACTTTAGATTAAGATCCATCTTAGAGTTAGGACTATTAGGAGTTATTCGTTTAACAGAAGGAGATTGAGTTGCTTCTTGGTTCTCAGTAATGAGAGCTTCTCTTGTCTTCTTGGTTAGCAATTAGTTTTCAGTGTAAACTATAATGTATTTTTTGAGTTCTCTTAAGTGTAGTTGGAAACAATCTGGAGCCATAGATTCTCTGTACACTGGTGATTGTGGCATCTTTGTAAATATTGCTTATTTGTTTTAATAATAGTAGAAGCAATCAGAGTTTAATCTACTTCATGTTGTGTTCTTGAATGATACTTGTCTTACTTTGATCATTTGATTTGTGGAGTCTTTAAGGAATGAAATATTATTTTGGTGTTTTATTTCAATGGTAATTAAAATCTATTATGCGAATTATCACTATGAATGAAAGAGGTTGTGTGTTAATCACAAGCTTATCTTGTTCTACAGTTTTGGTTTACTAATTCCTTGAAGCTAGCAAGTCTAGTTAAGATTGGATGATCTATTATTCTTTCCTGTTCCAAAACCCTAGTCTATCTTTTTTTATATTTCTTTAAAAACCCCTAGTTAAAGTAGGTTTCATTTCATGCTTGATCTAAGAATAGTCCAAAAGCTCAACACTAGTAGGCCCCTTGAATATTACTGTTGCATTGGCTACTGAGCAACATCAGTACAGTTGAGACCCAACTACCAAGACCTTGGGAGCTAGGGCATCCATGTGTTGCCTTTCCCTTTTAGGAGAAGCAGAATAGCAATATTCTGCTTGCATTGTTGTGGTGCCAAAATTGCCATCAACAGATTGTTCAAAGCAACAATGAACCTAGGGTGTTTTGGACTATTTACACACAAATGCAAGCAAATTGTCATTAATAACTCTCAAAATTTAAAACTATGAACTCTCCTCTAAAGGGTTTTTAGATACCCTCAAAGCAGAAATTTTCACCAATTTTTATAGCTTTTTTATGGAGGAAAGCAAAGATATAATTTTTTCTAGTTCGCTAGAAACCCTAGGTAGGGTTTAGACCCGCACTCACCAAAATTACAATATCTTACACAAAACTTGATGAAATTCTAACAAATCAAAAGAATTTGAAAGCTAAGAGCCTTCTATAACTTTCTCAATCACCATAAGGGTCATACTAGATCATACCAGGTTGTACAACATGTTTCTCAAACTGCATCCTTTCAGAAAATTATACTTTGCAGACCTACCCTTAATGAAATTGTCATATCTCACTCAAAAATTAATGAAATTAATTCAAATAAAAATAATTATGATCTTAAAACACATCTTCAATCTTTCCAATTGATTCCATTTCTGTATTGTACCATACAAGGCCGTACCATGAAGATTACTAACTGTTTCAATAGAAAATGTAAGGAAAGACCGTGCCAAAATTAGTTTCTTTCATTCTCGTTCTTCCCCCAACCTTCTCCAACCATTGGGATAGATTATACAAGAAATATTTATCATTTACCAACCATTTCCAATTGAAAAATCCAACCAAAAACCTTTTATTAACTCTAACGACATCATTCACAACTTTTTACAAGATGACTCCAAATGACTCAAAATGGTGTTACATGACCTTACTTTATCAAAACACATCAAAATGGTCAATCTAAAAAACATAATTCAAGGTGATTCTCCTACATCACAACCTAACAACCCTTATTGACCTCCTCCCGAGTGCATCCACATCTCTCTTAATCCCTCCTCCCACTCCTCCCTCTTGAATCTCCTTTTCTCTCAAACCTTTGTTATATCTAACCTTCTACTCTCCTAAACCACTCTTCCTCTCCTTTCTGCCTCCTCCCCCTCATCTTGCTCTTCTCCCTTTTTTCTTGCCTCTCCTCTTCCCCACCTTCCCTTGCAACCCCCTATATTGTATTTCATGTTATGTTTCCTCCTTTTATTCCTTTTTGTATTTTGTAAGTCTTCATCTTCTTATCCCATTTATAACTTAATCCTTTACATGTCTTTCATCTCTCCCTTATTTTTCTCCTTTCATTTCTTATGCCTTCATCTTTTTGTTTTCATAGGTTATTGTGGCATACATCCTAGTTTTATTTTAATTCTAAAATTTTCATGGTCACACACACACACATTTTTAGTAATGCAATATATTAGCTATAATCAATATTTATATTTTATAATTAAGGTAATAATATTCTTTCTAATTTTCATGCTCTTTGATTGTTGGAAATGCAGCATTGTAAATTTTCACCCTTTATAATTTCATACTAGAATTTTCTCTAGACCGTATGTGCATGGACCTAATTGTGTTCCTAATTTCCTAAATTATGCATTTTTTGGCCCATTTTAACATTTTTCAAGGAATCATGTGTGTAAAATTGAAGTACACATTTAATATTTTTCTCCTGGCACTTTACACTGGATGCAAAACAGGGATTGGACAAGAGCACCCTGGGTGACTTTGTTCCCCTATTTTGGATCTAATTTTTAATATTTTGGAGTTGGAAATTTATTATTTCAATTTCAAATTTCAAATGTCAACTATTGGAATTTGATTTGTGAGAAATTAGATTATTGCATATAAATACCTAGTCATTTCGCCATTTGAAAACTACAAGGAGAACAAGTCAAAAATAAGAAAGAATTAGAAATCAAGAGCATTATCAAGCAATTATTATCAAGTCAAGAGCCATAAAGAGTAAGATAATTTGAAAAAAATATTGTCAAAGCATCATGTCAAGTTTTATGTGATTTTGTTTAATTTTACGCATACATTGCAGCTTATCCTTGAAGGTCTTCAAAGCAAGCCACTTGAGAAAAATTGAAATCAAGCCTTGAGGAGATGTGCATGACTTCAGTCCTTCAAGGAATCAAATTTGAGAGGTTAGTTGCATTCAATTATTTATTCATCATACATTTATCATTTAACCTCTATCCCTCAAAAGGATAAGCTCTCTTTTGTCAAATTTTCCATTATGGACGTGTGGAAACACCAACATGGGGTTTCACCGAGGAAAGACCCTATATGGCACTACCCTTCCTCTCTCTTTGAATGTACAGACATGTTCCATATCTGAAGAAGACTAGAGGAAGATTGAAGACTTTTTTATCATTGTTGTATTGAAACCCTACAACTTGACAGGATACAAAAACTCAATTATCTCAACAACCAATGCAAATCCGATAGTGAGATCTAAAAAGAAGAAGACTTTGATTAGATACCTGAGGACTATGAAGATAGATTAAAAATTCAGTTACTCAAAGATAGGTGCCCTGGGCAACTTATTCCTATAAATTTAGCTCTAAATTTTTATGTCAGGTGCACACAAGTCTACTCAGTCTATTTCTGAGAGTCAAATTTGTCTAATGTTCTAGATTTGTTGTTTTCATATCAGAGTAGTGCAATTTCACTGTTAGCTAGTTGCATCATTACGTTTCATGCAAAATCCATTTCAAACTCTTGCCTCCTAAAAATAATTTGAAACCCAAATCTAATTGACTCACCTTTTAGGTTGTAAGCTAATCTTGTGCCCTTGCCACCTTCAAATTCTAGATGATATGCATAGTGGAAATGACATGAAATCCTAAATTAAGTCCTAGGGTTTCACATTAACACCTTATCAATTTGGTGAACCAAACGTGTTCACATTATCAACCTTTTGAAATCTGAAGCATATCATCCTAGATCTAAGGCTAGCATTGCAATATTTTGTATTTATCATTTATGCATCCTTTATTGCATAAAAAAGCACAAAAATCCAAAATAAATCATATCATATTGTATCATAAGTTACAATGGGTTTAATTGAAGTCATCATAGGTCAAATATACATCTTAATTACATTTACAAAATTTCATTAGGTCATTTTAGAGTTGAAATAAAATCTAAAAGTTTTCAAATTGCATTCATTTAGGTAATTTGCAAATAGTCAAAAAGGTAAAAAAATTGTATTGTTTTGTTGTAAAAAGGTATCAAGATCATCATTTTTCAGATTTTACGCATTAGGATCAGTCAATTGCTATATTTAACATCTAAAAATTAAATTTGGAATTACATTTTATAGCTTGAAAATTTTAAAATTTATTGCACACTTGCATTTTGCATTTCATAATATAAAATTGGATAAATTCTAGAAAATTATTCACTCTCAGACCTACACAATCATAAAATAGAAACATTAGACAGGATTACAAACACTTAAACTTTGAAATTAGTAGAAAAAGTTGCTAGAAAAATGCAACCAAGGTGCCCTTGTCTAGCTAGTTTTGACTCATATTTTCACTAAAAAATTTCTCTATTTTTTTGTGTGTTTTCTCTCTCATTTTGGCTACTGTATGTTTTATTATTACTATTTTGTACCTTATTTTTCATAGTGGGCACACCTTAGTGTCTTAAAACTCATATTGGATTTATTACACGTGGCACGTCCTATTGCTAATACAACCATGAGACGTAGTTGTAGACTTATGGAATCCTGCGATGTTGCTACATCCGCTATGGATCCTAAGTCCAAATCTTTCAAGGTATTGTCAATAACTAGTCAATTTTGGACTCTATTCCTAATCCCACACTATCCATGATAACTTTGCAACCAAACATACTTGTGGATATTGAGACTATTGTTTCCCACATACCAGATGAGAAATTAAAACAATTGGAAAAATACAAAGGGATTTCAAGACTATTTAAGCACTAAATCTTTAGTAGGATAAATTTCTCTCATCATGGATAACCTTAGAAAACTGATCAATGATGCTCATGGAATAATGATTTTGCATGCATAGTCTAGCTCATATATTAGACGCTAATATCCCTACAATATCTAGTTATGCCCAAGCCTTAGAAAATGCTCAAAACCAAGGAAGAAAACAAGTTTCCCTCCCACCAACTATACCTTCTATTGTACATAATTTACATTGCTAACCGTAGTGTCAATGATACAACACACCAATACCTATTACTCCAAGCTTAGGGATTCCTAGTAGGAATCCTTATAGTTTTATAGCATCACACAAAACACCTCAATATTCATCACCTTTCATGAACTTGCAACATAGTAGTCCACCAAACATTTACACAATCTCCTCATATTCACTGAATTCACAAAGCTACCAAACAATGATTTAGTCATAAATGAACTTTTATAAAACATAACATCACTTCAACAATAAATCTCTACATTGAATCAAACTCAAAATTGAAAACCACCACAATATCTTAAAAATAGCCCATTGTCAACTAAAATTTTGAAAACACCCATTCCTCAAAACATATTGTAGTGTAGGAAAAAGTAATCCTTTTTCAAACTTAATTTGGGAATGAATAATTAATATAAAATGAGCTTAATTATGCCTTAATTTAGTGTTGTAATATGTATTTTTACATATTCACATTAAGTTTAGAGCCTTTTAATTAAAATGGACTTAATTGTGTCTTGTTTTTGGCGTTGTAAGGTGTACCTTTACACTTTCACACTAATCTAGGGATTTATTAATTAATTGAGGTTAATTGGCCCCTTTAATTCATATTCAAGCCTAATTAATTACAAATTCCTAGGGATAAATCTGAACATTTGTAAATTCCTTAACAAAATGTTTAACATTGAGTAATGTGTGTCCTAGGCAAGTGGCCTATGACCCATTCACCATAGGGTGAATGGGTCCTCACTTGCACCTAGGACCTAAATTCAAACTATGTTTTTAGGTATTTTTCAATGATTTCAAATGTATATTCAGATGTCAAGTTGTGATATTTGAATTTTGGGAAATAATCTTAAGATATGTATAAATAAGAGGTCATTTCACTATGTTTCATCCTAAGATCCTAGAAAGTTTTCATGAGAACTTAGTATTTTCAAGAGAGAAATTCAAAAGAATTCAAGGGAAAATTTATTGAAGATTAATGCAACAATCAATATTCCTTTGTCATGTCAAAGATTTCTTGCTTCATGCATGTTGTTTGAGCTAATATGGTCACGTAGAGTTCAAGATCTAATCAAGTATTCAAGAACATTGTTTCTAACCAAGTTTCATGATCGAGATCCACATCCATTGAAGCCAATCCATGCTAGTTTCACATCTACAATCCAAGGTTCAAATAAGGTTTGTTGAGTTGTTACATAGTGTATTTCATTCATCATTCCTTCTTTCATACTTTTATTGATTTCAAGGTTTAATTAAAACCCCCATTCATCTAACAAACAACATTCTTCTCTCTTTGATGTGTGAGTTTAGATTTTAGGTGGAAGATCCTTTGAATAGAAAAATTGAAGTTGCAAGAAAATTTGTCATCTCACGAAAAATCTTCTACATAATTTATTTCCAACTATCCGACAATGAAAATCGGGAATCTGTGAGTGCAAACATAGTAGAAGAGAACCCAGAAGCATATTTTAGAGAACCCTATCTAGGACCCATTCGCCATAGGGCGAATGAGTCCTTAGTGAGCTTCAAAAAGTGATTTTTGGTGAAAGGTACACGTTTTCCCCTTTCCAAATCCTTCTTTTAATTTTTGTTTTTGTTAGATTTGATTACTGTTCTTCATTTGCATTTTATAGCTTACATTTTGGAGTTTGTGTGATGATCTTAATCTTTCTCCCCAAAGTGCTATTTAGCTTATACCCCTGTCCTTGCATAGATAGGAAATTTTTTGATTCATACCTTGATTTGGCTCACCTTTTGGTTGATAGTCACTTCATTGTTTGGATCTCATTTCCTTGAATGAAATTAGGGAAATAGGTCTTTGTGGTGAACCAACCCATTCATCACACCCCACCACCTATATTTTCCTTCATTTCATTTTGGTGAGCCTGAGTTTGATCATTGCATTTTTTTATTTTGGAGTCCTCTTTCACACTAGATTTAGATCTTGCATTCATTTGCATCCCTTTGCATTGAATTGAGTCTCATTTAGGGTGTCTAGTTTGCATTTCATTTAAGGGTTTTAGGATTGCATCTTTGCATTCATTAAATCTAAAAAATACAATAAAAATAGTCTTGCATATCATAATTTATAGAGTATTACATCATATTCATTTGCATTTGAAAATTGAAAGAAAATTGCATATCAAATTAGGTTTTCTAGGTTGTAATTTTTTCACATTTTACATTTGTATTCAATCCTCATTTAATATAAAATTAAAACTATAACTTGTTGTATCAGATTAGAATCTAGAAACCACTGACATTAACTCAAAAATCTCTAAAAAAACTTTTCAAAACCCTCACCTAGGACCCATTTTCCCTAGGGCTAATGAGTCCCTGATCAGGGTCATATTCTAATTTTTTGGGCATTAAAACATTCATTTCTACATTTTTGTTTGTTGTTCTCAAATTTTTGTTCCTATTTGCAGAATTTCTATTTGTTCAATTTGGTCATATTTAGCTTAATTTGGTAAAGTTAGTGCATTGTGTAATTTTAAAATTGCATTTACAAGACATTATTTTTCAGTCTTTTGCATAGCATAATAAGAAAATCACCTTGTTTAGAATCTAAAAATTACATTTACATATTATATCCTAGGTCATTATATAGTGCATTTTAGGGTATGTACAGGATCATCATGGAAAAAATAGGCCCTTAAGTGGCAAAAAATTTAGAATAATCAAAGTTAGGCAACTTGACATAAAAATTTGAATAAGTTATGTATATTATTTCAAAAATATGTAAGAATAGAATCTATAGAAAATTGAATGTAGTTTCTAAACTACTAGGTTTTGTTGTGCCTATAGCACACATGCCCCATTCAGAACCGAGACCCTCTTTCATTTCTCTTCATCAGGTTATTTTTATTGCTGCCTCATTTTGTGTGCCCCTTGTTTTTGTGTTCTTGGTGGTCAATGAATCTTAAAGAAGTCATCTTGAGTTGGCCATGTTTTTCCACCCTCAAATTTTCAAGGCTTTGGGCCTTTGTGGGATTTCCTTAGCTGTTTACTTTCAGTCTTTAAGACTGGCATCCTTGGAGCACTGTGGGTCCGCCTCTGTGAGCCGCCCCATGAGGGTTTCCCTATCCACCTAGCCACTTCAAACAACATTTGTGTGACGTCCTTCCCTGCTGCAAAACCTGCCTCACTGATTGGGATTTTCATTGTTGAAAGAATGAACAACCAAGCCCCGACTGTCATCCACCCAGCCAACTTCGCCTTTCCCTCAGCCGTTTTCAAATTGACTGCCTACCAACCTTCAATGTCATTGTACAAACATTAATTAGGGGCATTAAATGCACCATTTTCTATAAATATCCAACCCTAAGCTATCATTTTTACTTGTCAGTTTTTTAGAGCGAATTAGAGAGCCTTGCAAACATTGTCATCATGCCCGCCACATTCATCTGTCGATTCTAGGTCATTGCTAACTATTCCCTCAACCTCCATCGTCAGGTCTCAAAGGCAGGGTTTCTGTCTGTGAGCCATGTCATACATTTTCTTTAATTTCACAAAAGTTATTAAATTTGGGTTAAAGAAAACTTGATAAATAGCTATCACACACCTAGGCGAACAAAACCCATGAGTTGAAATCATGATAGACTTCAGAAATCACCCACGGGTTGCATGTAGGACTGGAGTCCCTACTTCCGTTCTTGAACCATGGCACTCATCTCCTGTGGGCCCGCACCCTCGCCATCACTGTCACTATCTTTGAAATATGCTTAAAACGTAACAATGACAATCTCTTCTTTTGGGTCCACCCTCGTAGGAGAACACTCCTACTCAGTCACCTGGAACTTAGCTAAAATTCACAAACTCAAACAGAGAGCCATCGACCCCCTCGGGTCCTCGGGCGCGGGTTTCTGCCTACAAAATTCCTTTAGTTTCGTTGTTTCAAATGGCTATTAAATCACAACCTCCTAACATTCGGGTCCCACCCTTGTCATTTCCCATCAAACTTGATCGCTCTGAATGCTTAAGTCTCAATCCATTGCGGGCATTTCTGTGCGGACTCCCACTTGTGGGTTTCTACCTTGAATTCGTCGTTTCAAACAAATTTCACGACCTGTCTTTTCGCTTATCGGCTTCCATCCTTCGACATGCCACCTGAATAAAAAATGACAATCTAGGTGCAAGCGACCTCTTAAAATGGCAGGACCCTAACATCCTTCCAACGGGCAGGTCCTGATCTTATCAATGACGTCCTATACTCCCACTGAAAAATAACTAAGTAGTGCTTCTACGGGCCTCGCCCTACGAACTTCCATCCGCGAATCATCATGGTTGGCTGGTTGTTCTAAATGTCCTTTGCACACTGACCTTCCACATTGCAGGTTCTAAGCCTTTTGTGTCCATCTGAACTGAAATAAAATGAACAAGTAACGAACGTTAGGCAGACCATCTTTTGCGGGTGGCTGGTCGCGGGTTGCTATCTCCCCCCCGTCATTCTAGGCATCCATTGACCTCCACTGACCCACTATGCAAGGCCCAACCCTACCATCTCCCTCTGACTATTCGATAACAAAGTGAATGTCGAAGCCTTCTATGGACCTGATCATGCGGGCCTCCCTACCCAAAATTTTGTCTGGCCTTCGTCATCTTGAACGGTCGTCACCCATCATCTGCTAGCGCCTTTCAACCCACATCCTTCTGAATGATTTTAAATTCAATGACGAAGTGTCCACAATCCTTTGAGACCACGGGTCTCACATGGTAGAATACCGCTTACGAGACACTACCTTGCTAATGCTATTTCAACGGTAGGCCCTCAAACAGCCGAGCTTCCCTTTGATTTCACACGCTTAAAAGATGAACTTAACACCTCCAAATCTTCAAGGTGACTTTGACCCACATGCTAAAATGAACTGAATTCCTCGGTGGCTCCCACATTATGTCTAAATATTGATGCAGGTTGGGACATGCAGGCCGTGGCACCCTAATTGCCGTCCCTTCTGCAGTTGCTTTAGAACAACCATCAACCTAGGGATGTCTATAACCCTGGGCCCGAATTCTTGTAACTCCCTCCTATGAAAGGTTAATGCTGATCTGAAATAGGTGTTAGGATGTTTAAATGGTAAATTATCTAATCTAACATGATTTTGCAGGATTTTGGCTAACTTTCCTTATGTTTCATGCTCGAATGTGTTTATTGCTCTCTCACCCATAGGATATATGGAACCAAGTGCAAGACCTTTAGATGTGGTTGTGGAGAAAGACAAAGGAAAGAAGCCAAATAAATCACCTAGACGCAAAGAGGATAAGGACCAGATGGAATACAAATTCCAAGGGGAGCCCCTTAACTCCAAAGTCACCACAGATTGGAGGGAGATCTCGTATACAAATCTCGGTCACATAGATATTGATGAATTTAAGAAATTGGTCTGGATCAATCCTATAATAGAAAATTTTAGAAAGATCAAAAGTAGTGGGTTGGCCAAGGCTAGCAGTTTCCCGCTTACCCTCATTGCTCCCAAGCTTGTGATGGCCTGCAGGGAGGCGTATCAAGAAGATTCTAGAAGAATTATAGATAGAGATGGGAATGTTTTGGCTGATTTTTCTACCAAATCAATAATGAAAACCTTCCATATCCCTACCTTCAAAGAGATAGAGGAAGAATCCAAAGAATATTCCAAGGAGACGTGGGATGCAGACCCCCTCAAGTGCAAAAAACTTGTCAATTAATACGGGCTAAAAGAAAAGAGGGGCAACACAAATAAAGTACCCCAAGAGCTCTTCCGAAGCGATTTCTACAAAGATTAACATGATTTGGTAACTCTATTAAGTAGAGTTATGGGCCTTCCAACTGTAGCCTTCTTTTAGGAATGGATGCTATACTTCTTGGAAGACATCCTTCGAGGAAAAACCAAGTTCTACTAGGTAGGAATAATTAGCAATTGCTTACACAAGCAATTTGTGGCTATGAAAAAGACCTCACGATTTTACATGACATCTTACGTGGTTTATTCACTGGCTGACTGAATGCAATACATAGGCTTCTTTAGAGCTCCAGATGAGGCTCTAGGCAGGGAATTAAAGGTCTATGATAGGTACCCTCAGCTCCAATACAAGAATTTCAAGAAAGACTACTGCAGAGTCAATGACACATTCATAGGCCATGTTATCAAATTGCTTGGGGGTGACTTTGAAAGAAGGGTCTCACATAGTGGCAATGCCTAAATCCACCAATTCGGCTTTCTATTCTTACAATTTCTCAAGTTTACCTACATTTGGGTTGAGGGTTTCTCAGAGAAACCATATAAGTTGCCCCAATACCCAAATGACTAGATAATATTGCTAGAGCACTCTCGACAGCTGCAGCGTGCACATGCCCTCCTAAGCAACAAACATAAGGGGGGGATTCCCTATCCTCTCTCCTTTGGCCAAGGAATGTATGAATTCCACACATCCCAGTGTGCAGACCATTCTGAAAAGGAACTTGTGGAATATAGCCTGGGGCTCCACACTACCCTGTCATGGATAGACCCATACGACAGGCTCAGGAAGATGGTCACAATTGAACACGCCCATGTACATGATGTTGAGGACTTTTGGGCCAAATAGAGGGATGAGAAAGAAGTGTGAATGAGGCACTACATGTGCATTATGACATACTTTTTCAAGAAGTTCAAATTGTTCCCTATGCTAGACCAAATAATGGAGGATGAAAATATAGTGATTGATCCTTGATACGGTGTAGTTGACAATCTCCCACTGCCATTAATTGATTGGAAGGAGGAGGAGGTCACTGACCTCAATATTATTATGAAGCCAATCGAGGCAAGGACCAAAGAATGGATTGAGGGTTAGATCACCTAATTGAAGCCGCAGGGAGTTACCCTGACATATGGTGAGCTTGAGGACTAGCCGACAACCGAGACCAATAGTGGGACAACTGCTGCTCCGTCTGGAGAAACTTCAAAATATCATCCCACCACAAGGTTGAGAAGGAGAAAAGAGATGGTTGAAAGGCAGCCTAAACCCAAGGTGTATTCAAGGAAATCCTTAGAGGGTGAACCCTACAAGAAGCCAAAAATATCGAGCAGTTTCACAGAGATGCCCACCATCCAGGAGGACCCGCTTTAAGAAGGAGAAGAGAAAGAGGTCGAGCAACAAAAGTCTCCACCTATTGCCTCCACTCTTGTAGTCACCGCTGCCACTAATATTTCCACCATTGTTTCCCCTCTACCTAATTTTCAAGCAATGGTTGCTACTTCTCCACCGTGGTGGATATCTCAGTCCACCTTCCCTCTACTCCACCCACAATACAGGTTGTGACCATAGATTCTTCCTCAGCTACAAATTCCCCATTCTCTTCTGCTTCAATATCTCCAGGGACATCTCTCCCACTGGCTACAACAACAATGCCAATGCTTTCTTTAGTGGTCCCAGGAACCTTCGCCTACCACATGAAAAACATGCTAATAGAGCTCTCTAGGGTATTTATGAACCCCATGGTGCAGGCTTCCCTAGCACAAGTTGAAAAACCTCCCTGTCCCTCCTCCTCCATCCAAACCGCCAAAAATGAAAGAAACCATTCAGATATCAGAAGATCCAGAGAGACAAGAAAGGGAAGCTACCAAAGGAATAGAAGAAGAAGCATATGACTACCACGAGCATCCCAAGTATTAGCATCTGAAAATTGATGAAGTGGTATGGGAAGAGGAAGAAACACAGTCATCGTAGGAAGACACTGAGGAGACGGGTACCAAATATATTGCTGAAACCTTTGACCAAGAGCTCAAAGAGGAGCTTGCCAAATAACTTAGGGATGTTAGAAAAGACGAGGAGAAGCAGCCTATTGAAGAAGAAAAGGAATTAGATAAGAAAATGGAGCAAGACACTGAGCTTCCAACTGGAAAACAAGATGAAATCCCGAAGCACGATGAAGGAATGCCTCCTCGGCTCAAAGAAGAAGATAAGCTTGAGAAGGAGGTTGAAGCCCAAAAGAGGCCGAAAATGGAACATCATGAAGAACACGGGCATGACCAAGAAAAGAAGAGAAAGCTACTGAAGGGGAGGACAGCCCCAAAGAACATGTAGCTATTGAATCCCCAAAAAAGGAAATTGTCTTCATCTAGGATTCTAATGAAGAAGGAGAAAGGACAGAACATGAGGCCCTAGGAAATAAAGAAATTGAAATCTAATACACCTGCAAAGAGGAAGGTGATCATGAATCACAAAAAAAGGAGTCTCGGATGCCTGAACGGCTTGAGAAACAATTGGAGAAGAAAACTCCAGCCTCTAGGGATCCAAAAGCAAGACTAGAAGCCATCTTGGCTTGAGCCCAAATTAGCACAAAGAAGGAGAAGAAGCCAAAGGTCAGATCCCATTTGACAATGGATGCATTAGGATCAAGAACTATACAAATAGCCACCTCAGTGGTGGGAGAAGAGGGGGTTGGTTATTGCATTTCTACCCTTGATCTAGGAATGGCAATGAGGCAGTAGAAGATCAATCATCTTCAGGGATCCATCGCCACCATCACACACCAAATGAATAAGGATAAGACTTCCAAGGAAGAGTTAAAGGCATAAGTGGCAGATCCAATAGCTTACATTCAACAATGGTCATCAGTTGAAGAGCTCCCCACCACATCCTCGACACTACTGCAATTGTTGTCCAACGACCATATTGACCAATTGGAAAAAAGATAGTATTGGAAAAAGACCACAGAGGATTGATTCCAGAAATTCCTCTACAATGGAAACATGGGCATAGGCCGTGTTGTCAGGATAGCCAACAAGTTCCTGGAGTTACAAAAGGTACTTGAAGGAATAAGGAAATTTTGCACTAACTTCCCAGAGTTATACAGGATCACATACCCCAAGCTTGATTCTCAAGATACCTGATCGATCCTAGGAGAAGGATTTTTCTTTGGAAAAAGATGATCATTGGTTCGTGGAAACGTGGAAACAAAGGTTAGACCATATAAATAAAGTATTAGAAGGAGTGATCCATGAGGTGGAACTAGAATTTGATTGGATCAAGGAAGTTAGAGTAGCCTATGATGAATATCTAAGGTTGATGACAAACTTTGATGTGTCCGTCATCAAGTTAGACCTAGAGAATATAAAGTCGTACCACATATGCACCTATGCCTGATTTTATGGGTTTTCCTGCACAAGCCTTTTCTCAATCTGAGCAAGTGATGAAGAATGCACAAAAATATGATAGGGACTGGGATGACCTCACAAACAAGTCTAGGAAGTTTAACTTCGAGATGATCTAGTTGGATATGTTGGAGTGGGATAAGCTCCATGGATTGATCAAAAAAATTGTGGAATACGCCACCATCAAAAGGAATTAAGGAAATCATGTGATTGATGATGAGTTCCTCACAGTGTAGTTGCAACAAAAGGAAATCAGCTGGAAGACAAAAGAGCTACAGTACTACTCAATAGAGGACAAAATAGTCTAAATGACAAAATGTAATTTTAAATTTTAATATATTTGGGGGTAGGTGAAACCGTAGTTTTTAGTGAATCTTGGCCATTCATTTTTCTTTTTGAATACTATAAATAGGGGGTCTCCTCTCATTTTCAATAGAGAGTTGAGTTGTTGTAAAGACATGCTATTATAATTTTTATAGAAGTTCATTGGCTTTTGGTGGATTCTTGAGTTTCAATTACATGTTACATGGTTCTTCTCCCATAGTTACTTAACTTGAATAGATTCACTTTTTTTTTTTTAGTTTTGCAAGTTATTAGTAGATTAGTTAATGTTCTACATTGATATTGAAGAATTCTATTATGTGTTGACAACCTTCCTTGTCCATACTTTTTGTTGTTTATTGATGGTAAATGGTTGTGTAAAATTAGTTTGGGCATAAATTGAAAGCTGCACTAAATTTCTATCTTTTATTCATGCTTTTGGTGAATGAATGGTCGAATCTTTGCTGTCCTTAGAAGCTTGCACTAGTTTCATGAGACTGTGAAGTAATCTAGTTAAGTGGAACTCGGTTTTAGGAAGGCTATCTATAGTAGGGTCCTCCATTGTCACTGTTCATTGCTAGTTTCAGTTCTAGGAACTTCCTCTCTTCCTTGCCCTCTTCCTTTTTTTTAGTAGTGACCTAAGCTAAGGTTCATTGCACATTGTAAAGCCAACTCTGAAGTTAAAATAGGAGTTCTAGACTGCTATTCGAGCCTATAGAAATTGTGCAATCACTTTCCTATCTTAAGAACTCCATTAGAGGAACCAATTCTACTTCAATTTAACTCACATAAGTCTGCCCTGTGATTACCAACAAGATCACATTAAAACAACTGAGATATTCCAAGCAAGTCATGACCTGACACCCGAGAGACCTTAGGGTGATTTTCAGTAATTTGTTGGAGATTGTCTTTCAAGAGAGGTAGTGCATCTATGCATTTCCTATGTTCAGAAGTGCTAAAACACCCATCAACAGAATTGGTGGTAGAGGGAGGGGATTTTGAGTTAATTTGGATTGAAGTGGTTCACTCTCCCCTGAGAGATCCCAAAGATTTTTAAGGTCTACTCCAAACAAAGGGGAATTTTAGGAACTGCAGCCCCCCACAAGGGCTAGAAGGACTAAAAGAGGGGACACAACCTCTTCCTCCTCCATTCCATTCTCTTCACCTTCGCCTTCATCTCCCTCCTTCCATTCGTCCCATACTCAATAGACCTTCTCCACTTCCATCCCTTCCATTCAGTCGTACCACACTGCTTTTCCACCACTTTCTTCCCATAGCCAGGGTGTTGCCCTTCTCCCTGCCTTCCAATTCCAAGGTGCAGTCCCAACTATCACTGCCCTTGTGCAGCCCCAAGCTATTGTTGAACAACAAATACCACCTATGCCTCTCCTCATGGCTTGGCTGAGAAATAATCCTTCTCCATTGCACTTCAAAGCCTACCATGACATTCCTAAGAATTTAGAGAGCTTTTGTACAAAGTTCAATCCTTGGGATCCACAAAGGACAGCTAAAGAACACATCAAAATATTCCAAACAACACTGAAAGATATGCAAATCAATCATGAGAACATGGCATGCAGAATTTTCCCTTATTCATTATGAGAGGAAGCCTTCTACTAGTATATCAACTTTCCAACTAGATTAATTACTACTTGGGACTTGTTAATGAATTCCTTCTTGCAGAAGTATATGATCCTAATCAGTCATTCAGAGCTATATTGACAATTTATGTCTATCCGTAGGGAAGTTAACAAGCTGATTAACTCCTTCAATGATCGATTCCAACATGCGTACTCAAGGTTACAAGCTCCATATACGCTCAATGATGCCACTGCCTTGCAAATATATTATGTAGCATTGGATAACCTCATAGCTACATTGGTAAAGAGGATGCGACCAACACCTACCAGGTTAGTTGATGCTTATGCTGAGGCAGTTATCTCCAACACCAACTTGGGACAAAACATCTCTGGTTCGTTGCCTTCCTTGGGGAAGGTTTCTCATCCTGCGTAGATTCAAGGGCTTATCCAAGCTCTACAACATCAGATGCCCCTAATGAACTAGGTATCATAGTTGTCTATAGTCCCTCATCCAGGACAACTAATGAATCACGAACCTCCTGTGCCTCATTATTTGCAGCTCCAATAGTAGCAGGCATATTCACAGCAGCCTCAAGTGCCCTTATACCTACAAGGGCCCAAAATTCTGCCTGCTCAACAAAACCAATCGGCGGCACAACCTATCTTTCTCCAGAATCAAATTCCACAGCCAAGAAATGCTTAGAAGGATCAGTTGGATGAGCTGATAGAAATGATCTGAAAGATTTTCACAGAAATGACACACTTGAGAAACTAGAACAGTCAGTTGCAAGCCTCTCAACACAGCATTCAAACCAATCTCAACTGAGATAATAGGGATAATCATGATGTGGGTACCTCATCTGGACAGAATTATGAACGAGGGAAAAATTCCAACCAAAACTACGAAAGGAGGCCCTCATAGAGGTAAAACCGAATGTGGAACACAAGGCCAAACAATGGAGGTGTCCCCACCCCTCTTGATCAACTTGCCAACATAGAAAAGACAACCGGTGGAGTGTACCTTGCCAAGGCTGCTTTATCTAAATGGTGTTAGATTCATAAAACAAAAAGGAATTTTGAGTTGGATTGCCTCAAGTTCCTCATGGCTATGGAGATCTTCCAAGTGGAGGTCCAGAATGTTGTTGATAGTGTTAGTTGTAGAGATCTAGTCCCATTTGATCCCTACAAATCCTCCTATCTCGTAGTCAATCAATCTCCCCTTCCACACAGTGACAGCAACACATCAGAAACTGAGACTGCTTCCCCAAAGAACGAAGACATGAAAGAGGTTAGTAATGAGGAAACTCTATCTCAACTATTTAATTCAATAGATAATGGTCTTGTAGATGAGGAAGAGTTTTTTGAGGACAAGGTCC
The DNA here is from genome assembly GCA_007258455.2 of Sequoia sempervirens. Classification (NCBI taxonomy): domain Eukaryota; kingdom Viridiplantae; phylum Streptophyta; class Pinopsida; order Cupressales; family Cupressaceae; genus Sequoia; species Sequoia sempervirens. The sequence goes on along the minus strand of VDFB02116432.1, from coordinate 185,417 downwards.
AAATGTTTCACCAAAGAACATCTCCATATTTCTTAAGGAATAGAAAAGCATGATGACCTCTCATTACTTCCACTCCACCCTATAACTTTAGCACCCTGCCTTACCCTAATGCCAACAAAAATCCTAGATTTCCCCATGTACCAACTCAATTCCTTGACAAAAATAAATAGTCGATTCAAATGCAAAAACACAACTAGCTCTTCCATAGGTAGAGCTTTCGAGTCTAAAATCGAGCAAATGGGAAAGTATGCCACTAAGGAATTTAAGAAGGTAAAAATTAACTTGTTTTCCTTTGAGTTACTCAAGGTCCCTGCAGTTAGGCATGACTTCTTTAGAGTTATCAATGGAACTCCTTCCTCTAAGGAAACATAGGAGATACCAGCAAAAACGATCTCTTTTGAAGAGCCAGCACATGAGCCATTAATTCAAGAAATTATAGGCAATAAAAATGATGTCCCTCCAAATCAATAAACGAGAAAACAACCCGCTAAAGAGAAAATCTAGGGGCAGTCCAAGGAAAAGACAAATAAAAAGGATAAAGGTCAAGTGGCCCAAGCCGACATGCCTGTGGGACTTTTCCAGAGAAGATTTGAAATGCCTGCTTTCCTCACCACCATTAGAATTTTTGGGAAGAACCTACATAATTGTTTGATTGACTCTGGAGCATCAGCTAGTGTCATGCCTTTGGCTGTATGCAAAGCTCTTGGGATTGTCCCCACGCCCTCAAGAACAAAGTAACTCAGCTGGATAAAATTGAGGTGAATATTATTGGAGAGATCAATCATATCCCTATGAAAATTGTTGCAGATCCAAGGGTACAACAGGTTATTGATATTCAGGTTGCAGATATTCCTGACACATACAAAATAATCCTGGGACGTGACTTCACCCGAGCATTGAATGGATATATTGCAATTGATTTCTCTCACATGTGGTTGTCATGGAAGGGGCTGCTAAACAAGATCCACATTGATCGGGAACCCCGCATGAAGTTCATGATTATGGAGTACAACAACGTCAATGAGGTGTTGTTTGGTAAAATGGAGCTGGGAAACTATTCTCCCATGGCATACTAGGAAGAATCAGAGCCTCAAGAAGAAGAGATGACTAAGCAAGTCTTATTGGTCCTATTCAGTCCTCCAACCAATTTATCATATGTGTCCCAAATCACCGAAGTGTAGGTCAAATCCGATGATGATGAAGCATACGATGATGAGAATTTGGGACTGCTAGATGGATTTCAGGATTTCAAGGAAAAGTGCATACAAGATTAGCTCAGGCTAGGGGAAAAAGTGAATTTCCAAAAGCTCTTGCTACCTAATTGGTGTAGAGTGCATAATCTTTCCTATTCAAAATTTGAGTGTTGCTTGTGTCAAACAATAGTAGAATATGTCAAAGGACAAGTCACTCCTCAAACGGAGATGTCAACATGGCAGCTTGTCTTCAATCATGCGGAACCAATGCCTACTCTGGAGGTTGTGGATGCAAGCATGCAGCCAAAGGGAAATGAAAACATCATTGGACCTGGAGTTAAGGAACCTTCCAAGTTCTGGATGGTACACTTCAATGGATCTAAATCCAAGCAAGGAGCCAGAGTGAGATTCAAACTCATCTTCCCTATGGGTAAGACTTACTTTGTTTCCCATAGAATCCAATTTTATTGTACCAACAATGTAGTAGAGTATGAAGCATTAGTTCATGATCTCCTCATGGAGTTGAGGAAGAAAGTAAAAATGTTACAAGTATTTGGTGACTCAGAACTGGTAGTGAAAGAAGTCTGAAAATTATACTCTTGTCATGAAAGAAGGATTGCAAACTATAGGCATAGAGTTTAGGATTTGTTAGAAAGCCTAGATGCCTTTAATATCTAGTTGATCCCTTGCTCCCAAAACCATACTACTGATGCCTTGGCTCAAGTAGCTAGTATGCTTCAACCACTTTCCTTTTCTGGCCTCAAAAGATTCACTGTTGAGTTGACCTCCATCCCATCCATGCCAGACAATGTTACTCAATTCCAAGTGTTCAATGATGACAAGCACATCTTGGAATTAATCACCAGTTTTGATGTGTTTGCAACTCAAATAATTGATGAAACTGAGCCCGAAGAAGCTGAATTGGATATAGGAGTCATCAATCTCAAAACCAACACTATTCCAAGAGGTATGGTCCAGCTAGAGCATATATTTGACCTAGATCATATATGAGACCAAGATTAGCAGGTAAAGAAGGACTCCATCAACAATCAGTGCAACACTCACAACCTTGGGACAACTGAGGAGGTTAAAAATGTGTTTATTGGTAAATTCTACATGTCAGAAGAAAGAAAAGGAATTGTTGATGCTTTGTGGAAGTATCATGATGTGGTGGCATGTAGCTATGAAGATTTAAAGACATATCATACCTCCATTATCACGCACACTATTTCTCTTAGACTGGATGTTCGACCATTTCGATAACGACAATGCCCCATCAATGCATTGTTGGAACACGTCATCTAAAAAGAAGTAAAAAAGTTGCTATCAGCCAAAATTATATTCCCAGTCAGGCACTCCACATGGGTGGCCAATTTGGTCTCAGTTAGGAAGAAGAATGGAGAAATCAGATTGTGTGTGGAGTTTCGCAACCTGGACAAAGCTTCTAAAAAGGAAAACTATCTAGTGCCTTCATTGGCTGAAGTATTGTAGATTGTTAACGGATCATAGATGATGTCCTTCCTCGACGAGTACTCCAGATACAACCTAGTGATGGTGCAATATGAAGATCAGTACATGACCATGTTCACCACCAAGTGGGGAACCTTTGCCTATATAAGAATGTCATTTGGACTCATCAACACTGGTGCCACCTTCTAATGTGTGATGGACATAGCCTTCAAAGATCTTATTAGAAAATGTATAATCATCTACATGGATGATTTGACCGTATTCTCAAAGAAATGGAGTGATCATGTTGCTGATCTATGCAAAGTGTTTCAAAGGTGCAAAGAATTCGGGGTATCTCTCAATCCAAAGAAATACATCTTCAGAGTCACTAAAGACAAGCTCCTCAGGCATGTTATCTTTTAATGAGGTATTTTCATAGACCTCGAGCACATCCAGTCCCTCTTAAAGAACCAATTTCTAGGTAGCAAGAAAGAGCTGAAATCTTTCTTTGGAAAGATAAATTTCGTCTGAAAATTTATTACGGGCTTTGTTGAAATCATCAAGCCACTCAATGCAAGGTTGAAGCAAGATGCCAGAATTGAGTGGACCCCAGAAGAAAAATAATCCTTTGAATAAATTAAGAAATCCATTCCTGAAGCACCTATGCTAGTCAACCCATATTATCTAAAGCCCTTCTATATTTTCTCCTTTGCTTCAGAACATTCATGTGCTAGCATTCTCACCCTAAAGGATGACGAAGTGAATGAGCACCCAATTGCTTTCATGAGTGGTCCCTTGAAGGATGTTGAACTATAGTATCATAATGTAGAAAAGTAGGCATATTCCTTGGTTATGAGAGTTAAAGAATTCAGATAATACATCCTGTGGAATAAGGTGTTCGCCATTGTCCCTGATCCGGCAGTAAAAATATTGTTGATGCAAAATGAGCTAGGTGAAAGAAGATCAAAGTGGATTACACTATTGTAGGAGTACGACATGGAAATTCAGTCAATGAAATTAGTAAGAGGACAGGCCCTCACCCAAACAATAGCTAAGATAGTAGCTGAAGTAGGACCTGAGCTCATAGTTCAGCAATATCAGCTTGAAGATGTCTCCCCAGGAGAGTGGTATGATGGCATAGCCTACTACTTGCTAAACAACAAATGTCTGCCTCATCTCTAGGGTGTCCAAAAATGTTCTCTTCATCTAAAATCAGTAGATACATGTTGTGAGGATCTATACTCTACAAGAAGAATCATGAAAGCGTCTACCTTAGGTTCCTTAGAAAAGAAGAAGCAGAGCAAGTCTTAAAAGAATTTCATGATAAATTTGGTACCGGTCATGGATCCGGTCTTCCAACCGCACATCAGATCCTATGAGTAGGTTACTATTGGTTGAAAATCTTCAAAGATCCTCATATCCATGATGTTTGTACATGCCATGTCTGCCAAACCGCCACACCAAAAGAGAGGAATGTTGTCCCATTTCAACTAGTCTTGGAGGTAAGACCATTTGCATAATGGGGTCTCAACTTCATTGGTCCAGTAAGCCCACCATCATCTGCGGGTCACAGGTACATTCTAACTATCATGGATTATTTTACTAGATGGACAGAAGTTAGTGCATGTAGGCATTGCACAACAGAGGTAGTTTGAAATTTTCTTGAAAGATATATGTTAAATCATTTTGGTTTCCCTTACGCCTTAGTTTGTGATAATGGTCTTGCCTTTTCCTCATTCAAATTTGCTAGTTGGGCCTTCAAGTACGGAATTTCACTTAAGTTTTCATCCAACTATTATCCTCAGGGCAATGGCCTGGTTGATTCCATAAACAAGAACCTCTTCACCATCATCAAAAAGCTACTTGGCAAGAATCCAAAGGACTGGCATACCCAACTTCGCTTTGCACTTTGGGAAAATTGCAAATGTGACAAGACCTCCTTGGGTGATTCCCCATTCCACCTCGTCTATGGCCTAGAGTCTCTATTTCCTGTCCACCTCAAGATCCCAACCCTCCAATTCATCAACACTTTTTATGAAGAGGGGGATTGAAGAGAGGCCCACTTAGCAGAGCTACTTTACTTGGCAGAAGTACATGACTGTGATATTGAAATTTTTTTTGAACATCAGGGCGTAGTCAAACAATGGTTTCATCAATGAACCAAAGTCAAGGCCTTCTAAATTGACGATTTGGTTCTGTATTGGGATAAGGCCCATGAGAAGAAAGGGGGGAATAAAAAATTCGACAAGCTTTGGCTTAGCCCCTTTTGAATTGCTGAAATCTTGGGAGATAATGCTTTATGCCTCAAGACCTTAACCATGGAAGATGTCCTATTGCCTGTCAATGGGAAACACCTAAAGTATTATTTCAAACCTTGAGCTCTTTCGAGTTGCTCTTTGTAAATATCTGTATATAGGTTAGTTTATGTTTTTTTTGGTTTGCCTTTGTCTCACTACTTTGTGTTGCTTTTGTTTTACTTATTTCCCAACCGCTTTTGTCTTGATGAGGACATCTCTTTGTTCCTGATACGGTGGTCGTGCTCATTTAATGAACGGTTCACTTTTCTATCCACTCTTAGTGTTCTTTGGCTAAATATTCACTCTCAACAATTGGTCTATGATAACTGCCATGGAGTGGTCTCCTCATTTGAACTTTGGCTTAGAACCCGAACCTTGGTTGAATCATCCTTTTACATTTGTCTTAGATCTTGCACAAAACGTATACTAATTGTTTCCAAAGAGTTGTACAGTGGTTGTTATGGTGACTTAGCAAGTGAAAAATCTTAAGTCTACTCTAGTGACCACTGTGATTCCCAAACCCTTAGTAGGCTTCAATGCTTACATGGTTTAGAAAAAGAAGAAAGTATTAAAATAAATATTGATATAAACGAAAAGGAAAGGAAAAATACTAAAATCAACCAACCATATGGGTGTGCGGATAACTCTACCGGGGCTATGGATGCCCGGCTGGTAGTAGAGCAATATTCTTAGGGTCACAACGACAACACTGTCGGGGCTATGGATGCTTGACTGGTAGCGGGGCAATGTCTAGGTTAATTTTGGGGTTAGACAATTCATGTAGCTTGCTCGGTTTGATTAGCTGCCATTTTTCATATTTTCTAAGGGAAGGGAATGAATTCATTGAATGTACACACTTTTGAGATGTTTCATGGGTTGATTTAGCTAAGGACCCAATTCTCCTAGTTCACTTCTAGAAATTGGCCCATGGTCTACAAAACTAGAGATTTTGGGTTCTTAATGAGCATTTATCCTTAGAACGCTTAGGAACATTCCCCAGCAGAGTCGCCATTTATTGTGCCTATAGAACACATGCCCCATTCAGAATGGGGACCCTCTTTCTTTTTGCTTCACCGATTCATTTTTGTTGCTACCTCATTTTGTGTGCCCCCTATTTTTGTGTTCTAGGTGGTTAGCGAGTCTTAAAGAAGTCATCTTGAGTTGGCCATATTTTTCCACCCTCAAATTTACAAGGCTTTGGGCCTTTGTGGGATTTCCTTAGCTATTTTCTTTCAATCCTTAAGACTGGCATCCTTGGAGCATTGCGGGTCCGCCTATGTGAGCTGCCCCATGTGGGTTTCCCTATCCACTTGACTGCTCAAATAGCCTTTGTGTGGCATCCTTCTGTGCTGCAAAACCCACCTCACTAATTGCCATTTTCATTACTGAATGAAAAAATGGTCGAGCCCTGACTATAGTCTGCCCAAGGGACTCTGCCCTTCCCGCGACCATTTTCAAACTAACTGCCTACCAACATTCAATGCCATCATACGATCATTAATGAGGGGCATTATATGCACCATTTTCTATAAATAGCAAACCCTGAGCTATCATTTTCACTTGTCAATTGTTCAGAGAAAATTAGAGAGTCTTGTAAACGTCATCATCACGCCCATCATGTTCATCTTCCAATTCTAGGTTGTTACTAATTGTTTCCTCGGCCTCCATTGTTGGGTCTCAAAATTAGGTTTTTTGTCTAAGAGCCATGTCCTAAGTTTTCTTTAATTTCGCAAAATTTATTAAATATGGGTAAAATAAAACTTGATAAATAGCTATCACACAACGTCGTTCTTGAGCTAGGGCCTTCGTCCCCTACAAGCCCGCACCCTCACCATCGTCGTCACTGTCTTTGAAAAATGATTAAAACTTAACAATGACAATCTCCTCTTCAGGGTTCGCCCTCATGGGAGAACACTCCTACTCGGCCGCCCCAAACTTAACTAAAATTCATGAACTCATAAACTCAAAATACCAATAGCTTCGTCATTTCAAATGACTATTCAATCATGGCCTCTCGACCGTTGAGTCCCACCATTGTCATTTCCCATCGAAATTGACCACTCTGAATGCTTAAGCATCAATCCATTGCGGGTCTCTCCCTATGGACTCCCACTTGTGAGTTTCTATCCTCACTTTGTTCTTTCAAACAGCTTTCACAACCTATCTTTCTGCTTATCAGCTTCTATCCTTTGACCCGCGACCTGAATCAAAAATGAAAATCTATGCACAAGTGGCCTCTTAAAATGGTGGACCCTAATTTCCTTCTAGCGGGTAGGTCCTGATCTTATCAATGTCATGCAATACTCCCATTGAAAATAACTAAGTAGTGCTTCTATGGGCCTCAGCCCGTAGACTTTGATCTGTGGATCACTGTGGCTAGCTGGCCATTCAGAATGGCCTTTGCACAATGACTTTCTGCATTGTGAGTTCCAATCCCTCTGTGTCTGTCTAAACCAAAATAAAATGAACAAATAATGACCCTTAGGTGGACCATCCTTCACGGGTGGTTGGTCACAGGCTGCTGTCTTGCCCCCCCCATTCCAAGTGTCCATTGACCTCTGTCAGCCCACTATGCGGGACCCAACCCTACCATCTCCCTCTGACTATTCAATAAAAAAGTGAATGTCAGTGCCTTCTGAGGACATGATCATGCAGGGCTCCCTGCCTGGACTTCCATCTGGCCTTTGCCGTCTCGAATGGTCGTCACCCACCATCGGCCTGTACCTTTCAACCCGCATACTTCTGAATGATTTGAACTTCAATGACGAAGTGTCCACAATCCTCTGAGACTGTAGGTCTCGCATGGCGGAACGTTTCATGTGGGACGCATCCTTTCCAACGCCATTTCAATGGTAGGCCCTCAAATAGCCGAGCTTCCCTCTGATTTTGCATGCTTAAAAGATGAACTTAACACCACCAAATCTTCAAAGTGACATTGACCCACGTGCTAAAATGAACCGACCTCCTCGATGGCCCCCACCTTATGTCTAAATCTTGATTCAAGTTTGGACATGTGGGTCGTTACGCCCTGATTGTCATCCCTTATGCAATTGCTTCAAAACAACCATCAACCCATAGAAGTTTGTAGCCCTAAGCCTAAATTGTTGTAACTCCCTCCTGTGAAAGGTTAATGTTGATCTGAAAGAGGTGTTAGATGTTTAAATGGTAAATTATCTAATCTAACATCATTTTATAGGATTTTGGCTAACTTTCCTTATGTTTCATGCTCAAATGTGTTTATTTCTCTCTCACCCATAGGATATATGGAACCAGGTGCAAGACCCTCGAAAGCGGCCATGGAGAATACAAAGGAAAGAAGCTAACTAAAGCACCCAAAGGAAAAGAGGATAAGGACTAGATGAAATACAAATTCCAAGGGGAGCCCCTTAACACCAAAGTCACCACAAATTGGAGGGAGATCTCAGACACATAGATATTAATAAATTTAAGCAAATAGTTTGGATCAATCCTACAACAAAAAATTCCAAAAAGATCAGAAGCAGTGGGTTGGCCAAGGCAACCAGTTTCCCACCTTCCCTCATTGCTCCTGAGCTTGTGATGGCCTACAGGGAGGCGTATTAGGAAGATTCTAGAAGAATTGTAGACATAGATGGGAATGTTTTGGCTTATTTGTCTACCAAATCAATAAGGAAAACTTTCCATATCCCTACCTTTAGAGAGATGGAGGAAATTTCCAAAGAAGATGCCAAGGAGATGTGGGATGCAGACACCCTCAATTGAAAAAGTTCATCAATCAATGTTGGCTGAAAGAAAAGAGGGGAAACACAAATAAAGTACCCCAAGAGCTCTTTCGAAGTGATTTCTATGAGGATTACCATGATTTGGTAACTCTATTAAGTAGAGCTATGGGCATTCCAACTGCAGCCTTCTTTCAGGAATGGATGTTATACTTCGTGGAAGAGATCCTCCGAGGAAAAACCAAGTTCTACTAGGCAAGAATAATTATTAATTGTTTACACAAGCAATTTGTGGTTGTGAAAAAGACCTCATGATATTACATGACATCTTACTTGGTCTATTCACTAGATAAATAGATGCAATATAGAGGCTTTTTTAGAGCTCCAGATGAGGCTCCATGCAGGGAATTAAAGGTCTATGACATGTACCCTCAACTCTAATACAAGAATTTAAAGAAAGACTACTGTAGAGTCAATGATGCATTCATAGGCCATGTTATTAGACTACTTAGGGGTGACTTCAAAAGAAGGGTCTCACATAGTGTCAATGCTTACATTCACCAATTCAGATTTTTGTTCATACAATTTCCCAAGTTTACCTACATTCAGGATGAGGGTTTCTCAGAGAAACCATATAAGCTGCTCCAGTACCCAAATGATCGAATAATATTGCTAGAGCTCTCTCGACAGCTGTAGCACGTACATGCCCTCCTAAGCAACAAACATAAGGTGGGGATTCCCTATCCTCTCTGCTTTAGCCAAGGAATATATGAACTCCACACATCCTAGTGTGTAGACCATTTTGATAAGGAACTTTTGGAATATAGCCTGGAGCTCCACACTACGTGACTACAGATGGACCCATATGGAAAGCTCAGGAAGATGGTCATGATTGAACACACCCATGTACATGATGTTGAGGACTTTTGGGCCAACTACAGAGATGACAAAGAAGTGTGAATGAGGCACTACATGCGAATGATGACATACTTCTTTAAGAAGGTCAACTTGTTCCCTGTGCCATACCAAATAAAGGATGATGAAAATATAGTGATTGATCCTCGATATGGTGCAGTTTCCAATCTCCCGCTGCCATTAATTGATTAAAACGAGGAGGTCACTGACCTCGATATTCTTATGAAGCCGATCAAGGCAAGGACCAAAGAATGGATTGAGGGGTAGATCACCCAATTGAAGTTGTAAGGATTTACCCTGACATATGGTGAGCTTGAGGATGAGTCGGCAAGTGAGACCAACAGTGGGATAGTTGCTGCCCCGTCTAGAGAAACTTCAAAATCTCCTCCCGCCACCAGGTTGAGAAAGAGAAAAGAGATGGCTGAAAGGCAGCCTAAACCCAAGGAAAGCCTCAAAGGGTGAACCATCCAAGAAACCTAAAACATCGGACAGTTTCATAGAGATTCCCACAATCCAAGAGGACCCACTCCAAGAGGGAGAAGAGCAAGAGGTTGAGAAGCCAAAGCCTCCACCTATTGCCTCCACCCTTGCAGTCACCACTACCACTAACATTACCACCACTGTTGCCCCTCCGCCTGCTTCTCAGGAAATGGTTGCTACTTCTCCACCCATGGTGGATATTTTAGTCCACCTTGCCTCTACTCGACCCATAGTACAAGTTGTGACCATAGATTCTTCCTCAACTACAACTTCACTGCTCTCTTCTGCTTCAATGTCTCCAGTGACATCTCTCCCACTAGATACAACAAAAATTCCAATGCTTTCTTTATCCCTCCCAGAAGCATTCACCCGCCCAATGCAAAACATGCCAACAGAGCTCTCTAGGGTGTTTATGAACCCCACGATGTAGGCTGCCCTAGCACAAGTAGTTGAAAACCTCCCTATCCCTCCTCAAACCAAACTGCTAGAAATGAAAGCAACCATGTAGATATCAAAAGAGCTAGAGAGACAAGAAAGGTAAGCTACCAAAGGAATAGAAGAAGAAGATGACTACCACAAGCATCCCAACTATCAACATCTAATAATTGATGAAGTGGTATGGGAAGAGGAAGAAACAAAGTCATCTAAGGAAGTTACTAAGGAGTTGGGTACCAAATATATTGTGGAAACCTTTGACCCAGAGATCAAAGAGGACCTTTCCAAAAAACTCAGGGATGTCGAAGAAGAGGAGGAGAAGCATCCTCTTGAAGAAGAAAAGGAATCAGATGAGAAAATGGAGGAAGACACTAAGCTTCCAATCGGGGAAGAAGATGAAAGCCTGAAGCACGATGAAGGAATGCCTCCTCAACTGGACGAAGAAGAAAAGAAAGAAGAAGCTAAGCCTGAGGAGGAGGCTGAAGCCCAAAAGAGTCTGGAAATGGAACATCATGAAGAAAATGGGCATGACCAAGGAAAAGAAGAGAAAGCTACTGAAGGGGGCAGCCCCAAAGAACATGTATTTGCTCAATCCCTGGAAAAGGAAACTATCTTCATCCAGGATTCTAATGAAGAAGGAGAAAGGACGAAACATGAGGCCCCAAGAAACACAGAAATCAAAATCCAACACACCCACGAAGAGGAAGGTGATCATAAATCACTAAAAGAGGAGTCTCAGATGCCTAAATGGCTTGAGAAACAATTGGAGAAGAAAAACCTGGCCTCAAGGGATCCAAAAGCAATACTGGAAGCCATCTTGGCTCAAGCCCAGATTAGCACAAACAAGGAGAAGAAGCCAAAGGTAAAATCCCATCTAACGATGGATGCGTGAGGATCCAAAACTGTACAAATAGCTACCCCAGTGGTGGGAGAAGAGGGGGTTGGTTATAGCATTTCTACCCTTGATCTATGAATAATAATGAGGGAGCAGAAGATCAATCATCTTTAGGGATCTGTCTCCATAATCGTGCACCAAATGAATAAGGACAAGACCTCCAAGGAGGATTTAAAGTCACAAGTGGCGGATCTGACAACTTACATTCAGCATTGGTCATCAATTGAAGAGCTCCACACCATATCCTCAACATCACCGCAATTGTTGTCCAAGGACCACATTGACCAATTAGAAAAAAGAAATATTTGGACAAAGGCCACAGAGAATTGGTTCCAGCAAGTCCTATACAATGGAAACACGGGGATAGGTTATGTTGTCAGGAAAACTAATAAGTTCTTGGAGTTACAAAAGATACTTGAAGGAATAAGGAAATTTTGCACCAACTTCCCAAAGTTACACAAGATCACATACCCAAAGCTTGAGGTTATTCTCAAGATACCTGATGGATCCTAGGAGAAGGAGTTTGGTTTGGAAAAAGATGATCATTGGTTCGTGGAAATGTGGAAACTAAGCTTAGACCACAAAAAGGAAGTATTGGAATGAGTACTCCATGAGGTGGAGCTGGAAATTGATTGGATCAAGGAAGTCAGGGTGGCCTATGATGAATATCTATGGTTGATGACAGACTTTGATGTGCCCACCGTCAAGTTAAACCTAGAGAAGATAAAGTCATACTTCCATAAGAAGATGGAAAATGGGACCACGAATGCACTTACGCCTAATTTTATGGGTTTTGTTGCACAAGCCTTTACTTAATCTGAGTAGGTGGTAAAGAATGCACAAAAATATGATAGGGACTAGGATGACCTCACAAACAAGTCCAAGAAGTTTAACTTCTAGGTGATCCAGTCGGATATATTAGGGCGGGATAAGCTTTGGGGATTGATCAGAAAATTTGTGGAATACACCACTATCAAAAGGAATGAACGAAATCCTATGATTTATGATGAGTTCCTCACAGTGTAGTTGCAACAAAAGAAAATCAGCTAGAAGACAAAAGAGCTACAGTGTTGCTCACTTGACGAAAAAATAGGCTAAATGACAAAATGTAATTTAAAATTTTAATATATTTGGGGGTAGGTGAAACCCTAGTTTGTAGTGAATCTTGGCCACACAATGGAAATCAATCTTAACCATTCATTTTTCTTTTTGAACACTATAAATAAGGGGTCTCCTCTCATTTTCAATAGAGAGTTGAGTTATTGTAAAGACATGTTGTTGGAATTTTAATAGAAGTTCATTTTCTTTTAGTGGATTCTTGAGTTTCAATTGCATATTACATGCTTCTTCTCCCATAGTTAGTTAACTTGAATAGATTTACCTTTTTGTTTGTGAGTTTTAAAAGTTATCAGTAGATTAGTTAATGTTGTGCATTGATATTGAAGAATTTTATTCTATTGGAAACCTTCCTTGTCCATACTTTTTGTTGTTTATTGATGGTAAATGGCTGTGTAAAGTTAGTCTAGGAATAAATTGAAAGTTGCACTAAATTTATATCTTGCATTCATGCTTTTGGTGAATGAATGGTTGAATATTTGTAGTCCTTAGAAGCTTGCACTAGGTTCATGAGACTATGAAGTAATCTAGTTAAGTTGAACTCAGTTTTAGGAACATTGTCCACAGTAGGGTCCTCCATTGTCACTGTTCATTGCTAGTTTCAGGTCTAGGAACTTCCTCTCTTCCCTGTCCTTTTTCCGTTTTTTAGTAGTGACCTAAGCTAAGGTTAATTTCACATTGTAAAGCCAAATTGGAAGTTAAAATAAGATTTCTAGACTATTTTTTGAGCCTACAACAATTGTGCAATCACTTTCTCATCTTACGAACTCCATTAGAGGAACCACTTCTACTTCAACTTAACTCACATAAGTCTTCCTTGTGATTACAAGAAAGATCACATTAAAACAACTAATATATTCCAAGCAAGTCATGACCTAACACCCGAGAGACCTTGGGGTGATTTTCAACTTGTTGTTGGAGATTGTCTTTCAAGAGAGGTAGTGCATCTATGCACTGCCTGCATTGAGAAAGTGCTAAAACACCCATCAATAGAACTGGAACTATAGGAAGGGGTTTTTTTAGTTAAGTCGGATCAAATTTGTTCACTCTTCCTTGAGAGATCCCAAATATTTTTAAGGTCTACTCCAAATAAAGAGGAATTTCAGGAACTGCAGCCCTCTACAAGGGCTAGAAGGACTAAAAGCGGAGATGTAGCCTCTTCCTCCTCCTCCATTCCATTCTCTTCACCTTCTCCTTCACCTCCCTCCTTATTCCATTTTCCCCATACTCAGTAGACCTTCTCCACTTACATACCTTCCATTCAATTGTACCACACTACTTTTCCACCACTTGCTTCCCATAGCCGAGGTGCTTCCCCTGTCCCTTCCTTCCAAGTCCAAGGCGCAGTCCCAACTACCACTGCCCCTGTGCAGCCCCAAGCTATTGTTCAATAGAAAATACCACCTCTGCCTCCCCTCATGGCTTGGATAGGAAATAATCCTTCTCCATTGCACTTCAACACCTACCATGACATTCCCAAGAATCCAGAGAGCTTTTGTACAAAGTTCAATCCTTAGGATCCACAAAGGACAGCTAAAGAACATATCAGAATATTTAAAACAACGCTCAAAGATATGTAGATCAATCATGAGGACATGGCATGTAGAATTTTCCCTTATTTGTTGGGAAACGAAGCCTTCTACTGTTATATCAACTTCCCAACCAGATCGATTACTACTTGGGACTTGTTAATGAATGCCTTCCTATAGAAGTATAAGATCACAATATGTCCTTCAGAGTTGTATCAGAAATTTATGTCTTTTCATAGGGAAGTTAACGAGCTAATTAGCTCCTTCAATGATTGATTCCACCAGGCGTACTTAAGGTTACAAGCTTTGTATATTCTCAATGACGTCACTAACTTTCCAGTCTATTATGCAACATTGGATAACCTCACAACTGTATTGGTAAAGAGGATGCGACTAACACCTACTAGGTTAGTTGATGCTTATGTTGAGATAGTTATCACTAGCACTGAATTGGGACAAAACATCTCTAGTCTGCTACCTTCCTTGAGGCAGGTTGCTCATCCTGCATAGATTTAACGGCTTACCCAAGCTCTACAACATTAAATGCCCCTAATGAACAAAGTACTGTAGTTGCTTATAGAGCCTCATCCAGGATAACCAATGAATCAAGCGCTTCATGTGCCTCATTATTTGTAGCCCCAACAACAACATGCATATTCATAGTAGCCTCAAGTTCGCCTATACCTACAAGGGCCCAAATTTTCTCCTACTCAACAAAACCAACCGGCAGTGTGTCCTGTCTTTCTCCAAAATCAAATGCCACAACCAACCAATGCAGAGAAGGATCAGCTGGATAAGCTGAGAAAGATGATCTAAAATATTTCCATAGAAATGATGCACTTGATAAATTAGAATAGTCAGTTGCAAGCCTCTCAATGTAGCATTCAAGCCAATCTCAACTGAGATAACAGGGATAATCGTGATGTGGGTACCTTTTCTAGAAATAATTATGAATGATGGTAGAATTCCAACTAGAACTATGAAAGGAGGGCCTCACAGAGGAAAAACTCAACATGGAACACAAGGACAAACAATGGAGGTGTCCCCACCCCTCTTGATGATCCTGCCAAAATAGAAAAGACAACCAGTGGAGTGTACCTCACGGAGGCTCTTTATCAGGATGGTGCTGGATTCATAAAACAAATAGGCATTCTGAACCAGATTTCCCCGAGCTCCTCACGACTACGAAGATCTTCCAAGTGGAGTTCGAGAATGTTGTTGATGGTATTGGTTGTAGAGATCTAGTCCCATCAGAGCCCTATGACTCCTCCTGTCTCATGGTTAATCAATCTCCCTTTTTGCACAGTGACAACAACACACCAGAAACTGAGACTGCCTCCCCAAAGAACGAAGAAGTGAAAAAGTTTAGTAATGAGGAAACTTTATCTCAGCTATTTAATTTAGTAGATAATGGTCATGTAGATGAGGAATAGTTTTGTGAGGATGAGGTCCAAATGTTTCACCAAAGAACATCTCCATATTTCTTGAGGAATAGACAAGTTGGAGGACCTTTCACTACTTCCACTCCACCCAATAACTTTAGCACCCCGCCTAACCCTAATGCCACAACAATCCTGGCTTTCCCCATGTACCAACTCAATACATTGACAAAAACAAATAGTTAGGTCAAATGTAAAAACAATCAGCTAGCTCTTCCATAGGTAGAGCTTTCAAGTCTAAAATCGAGCAAATGGGCAAGTGTGTCGCTAAGGAATTTAAGAAGGTAAAAATTAGCTTGTCTGCCTTTGAGTTACTCAAGGTCCCTTTAGTTAGGCACAACTTCTTTAGAGTTATCAATGGAACTCCTTCCTCTAAGGAAATGCAGGAGATACTAGCAAAAAGGGTCTCTTTTGAAGAGCCACCACATGAGCCAATAATTCAAGAAATTATAGGCAAGAAAAAGGATGTCCCTCCAAATCAACAAATGGGAAAACAACCTGCTAAAGAGAAAATCCAAGGGCAGTCCAAGGAAAAGACAAATGAAAAGGATAAAGTTCAAGTATCCCAAGCCGACACACCTATTGGACATTTCCAGGGAAGGATTGAAACACCTCCTTTCCTCACCACCATTAGAGTATTCGGGAAGAACCTACATAATTGTTTGATTAACTATGGAGTGTCGGCTAATGTCATGCCTTTGGTTGTATGCAAAGCTCTTGGGATTTCCCCCATGCCCTCAAGAAGAAAGCAACTTAGCTGGATAAAACTAAGGTGACTTATGTTGGAGAGATCAATCGTATCCCTATAAAAATTGTTGCAGATCCAAGGGTATAGAAAGTTATTGATATCCAGGTTACAGATATTCCCAACACATACAGAATAATCTTGGGACGTGGCTTCACCCGAGCATTGAATGGGTATACCACAACTAATTTCTCCCACATCTAGTTTCCAAGGAAGAGGTTTCCAAACCAAATCTGCATTGGTTGGGAACCCTGCATGAAGTTCATGATTACAGAGTACAACAATGTCAATGGGGTGTTGTTTTCTGAAATAGAGTTGGGAAACTATTCTCTCTTGGCATACCAGGAAGTATTAGAGCCTCAAGAAGAAGAGATGATTAAGGAAGTCTTCTTGGTCCTATGCAGTCCTCCAACCAATTTAGCATTTGCGCCCCAAAGCACCAAAGTGCATGTCGAATCCAATGATGATGAAGCATATGATGATGAGAATTTGGGACTGCAGGATAGATTCCAGGATTTCATGGAAAAGTGCATACAAGATCAGCGTAGCCTAGGGGAAAAAATGAATTTCCAAGAGCTCTTGTTGCCTAGTTGGTGTAGAGTGCATAATTTTTTCCACTAATAATTCAAATGTTGCTTGTGTCAAATAGTAGTAGAATATGTCAAAGGACAAGTCACTCCTCAAAAGGAGATGCCCACATGGCAGCTTCTCTTCAATCATGCGGGACTAATGCCTACTCCGAAGGTTGTGGATGCAAGCATGCAGCCAAAGGGGAATGAACACATCATTGAACCTAAAGTTAAGGAACCTTCCAAGTTTTGGACTCTGCGCTTTGATGGATCTAAATCCAAGCAAGGAGCCAAAGCTGAATTCTAACTCATCATCTCTATGGGTAACACTTACTTTGTGTAGACATGGAAAATGTACTGACACACTTGATCCCGATTACTAACACCGTTTCGACCTAAATCATCTTCTTAGCTAATCATCATATTTCATTTCTTAATTAAATAAATCATTATTTATCTAATTAAGCCATTCTCTCTCATTAATTAAATAAATCAATGTTATTTAATTAATCTTCTAGTCTCCCTTTAATTAAATAATTCAATTTATTTAATTAATCTCTAAAGTCACTCTACTAAATTAAATCAATCCATATTTAATTTAATCTAACATCACCCCTCTTTAGTTAAATAAATCAAAATATTTTATTTAATTAAATCTAAATCACATTCTTCTCAACTTTGATTTAAATCAATCCAAAAATTTAAATCAAATAGTCACATCAACTAATATCCTATTAAATTAATCAAATCCTGATTAATTTAATCCTAATTACCTGAATCCTCTAGATTTTGCCACTTGCACATGAAAATACATTTAAATGATTTATTAAATCTTTATTTTCTCTCAACATGGCATCTTTAGGGGAATATTCCTCCAAGTTTGAAAATCCCTCTAAGTGGATTTGTCCTTCCAACAAAGCATTTATCTCTTCTTACATGTCCTTGTCCATTGAGCCAAGTGGCATTTAATCCATTTTCATCCCCCTCAAATATGTCATTTCACAAATTTGAAATTCCACCTAATATCATTTATTGTGCACATTCATCAAAATGTGTTCAAGCTTCCTCCATTCACATCTTGACAAGTGGCACTTGGCCATTGGATGTTGAATGATCCCACATTGCTTCATTTTTCTCATTCCTCCATCTTGTCTTTTTATAAATAGAAGGATTTCCTTTGTATTTTGGATCCACAACTTAGAGAAAAGTTACTCTCTTCACATTGAGAGCTAATTTTATCCATCTTCATAGCATTTGTTATCATTTTAGCTAGGTTATTGTATATTTCACCAAGGAGCTCATTGTTCTTCATCATCATGTGGATCAATCTTCATCAAAATCATCAAGCTTGCAAAGGAGTTGGGAAAGGGTCAATTTTCACATCAAATTGGCACCAATTCCCCCATGGGATTTGAGGGTTTGCATGTTTAAATAGGATTTGATTTCTTTTATTGTTTTGTTCTTCATTTCTTTCCTATTTTGAACATTGTAGGTGAATTCCATAGGGAATCTTAGTTCTAACTTGCATTTGGACCTAATATTGTGTTTGTTTGCTATGTTTGTGGATGTCTAGGATTGGGGTTCACATTTTGGCACTAGAAGGAGGGAAAATCTCAAGTTCTTAACACATTTTTTACCAAAATTTGTTTTTTTTTTCTTTTTTTTTGTGTCTACAGGAAACTGTGCCACTATCAATCAGTGGTGCCATACAACAACGCTAACCAGTCTAGTTGCACCATACAGTGACACTAAAAATTTAAAACTCTGCCACTCAAACCTTCCTGCTTAGAAATTCAAATTTTCAAACTGTGATGTAGAGTTTTTTTTCTAGCATTGGAATTTTTAAACTTCAAACTGCATCGCTGACTAGAACTCTGCTACAATTGTGCTCTTTGTCCCTACTACAAAGTGTCACTGTCAGTCTTAGCGGTGCCATATAGTGTCGCTAATCTCTTCAAACATCGACGAATACACAGGTTGCATCGTTGGGGTGGGGTAAGAGATAAAATTTTAAGTTTTTATGACATGTACTTTTTTTATTTTTATCATTTGGAGCTATTGACCTATTTTTTGCCTGTGTTTTCTTGGATTAATCAGTTTTTCTAGGTGGAATCAAGGAAGGAGCAAGGAATAATTTGAAGTATAACATCATTTATCCATTGTATCAAGTGTCTTTAGACACTTTTGGAAGCAATTATAATTCCAAGTCTAAAGACTCTATCTCTTCAAGCTATTTAGGATTCACTAATTTCATTTGGGCTCTAAAACGAACAAGGCAAAGGGTTTTACAAAGAGCTTTAGGAAAACTAACTAGATTTTGTTTAAGGTTAACAATTGAACAATCAAATCTCACACTTCCTTTATTGCTTTAAAAAGAGTCAAATCATTTCTTTGAGGATTTAAAATAAACATGTGCATCTTTTTTTTGTAATCACTTACCCAAAATAATAACATCAAAAAGATGTATACGCTTCTCTCGCACCTAATGCAGATCTTGAGAATAAAAAGGCTTTTGGTGATGTATTAAGTTGTGTAAGTGATTATCTACACACTTTAATTTGGATCCTAAAATTGAACAAATATTGCAAGTGTGAGTGGAACATATTCCGTGTGTTCTCTCTTTGTTTCTCAACAAATATTGATCGAACTACGGATATATTTGCTTGCTTTTGTTTATCTTAGAGGGATTGCCTTGTGGGAAAAAGTAATCACCCAAGGGAATGACCCAATCAGGAACGCACTAAAGGCAAGCAACTTCCAACTGTTATATAAGTATGGGTACTTGAGGAAAGGAAAGTATCATGAGGATTAAATTCTGAAAAAGAAGGGGAACAATGGTCTCTCGCTGCGTGGATGGTCCCCCACAAATGAAATGCCAACATTAAAGATTTTTTTAGAAAAGGCCAAAATCCTTGATCTATTTGTTGGTGCAGGAACGGTTGTTCTAAAGCCGTCCCACATTTTTATGGCTCTTAGTAGAGGTGAAAATTATTCCATGGGAGTTTCATGGGTACTATTGCTTGGTTGACTCGAGAAGCAAGTGCACTATAAGGTGGAGCCTATGTGGTCAAGCATCTAATCATTCGCTGAGTAGGCATAGCTAGATTTTATCCAAGTGGGAACTCAACAAATACTGTCTTTCATATCCATAAGACTGTTCATATTTTTGGCAACAAAACACTTTTCTTGATTGTAAACATTGGGAAAACAAACATTCAACATTATCATAAAACTTCAAACCCTTTAGGAAGAAAATATCTTTGACAAAATTCAAGTGTTATTTCTTGCCCTAGGGATTCTATCCTTAAAGACGTTTCTAAACAGTTGAATTTATATCTCAATTTTCTTACTAAATTCAACAATAGGAAATTTTTTCCTTAATTTCCTTGATTTCCACATAATACACTTTGTGGGATGATAAGAAGTTAGGACATTAGACATTTAATTTGAAGAAACCTAATCAAGAATTTTTTGTGGTAAAAAGAAGTCACTAAGCAAAGCTAAAGAAAAATTTAACACCACACGTGTTCATTCAAATGATATCCTGAAAGAGGGTATGTGCAGGATCATGATGGGCCAAAAAGAGGCAATATGATGGGTATGTGTAGGGTATCTAGCTAACGACTTTTTTTTATCCAAAATTGATGAACGAAA
The DNA here is from genome assembly GCA_007258455.2 of Sequoia sempervirens. Taxonomy (NCBI): domain Eukaryota; kingdom Viridiplantae; phylum Streptophyta; class Pinopsida; order Cupressales; family Cupressaceae; genus Sequoia; species Sequoia sempervirens. The sequence continues at coordinate 165,003 of VDFB02116432.1, read as the reverse complement.
AGGATTTTTAAAGGAGATTCTCAGCTTTCCACCAATATAAATTATGCTTTACTTTGAATTTAATAAATAATTATTATTCATTTTCTATTTGAATTATGACTAAAGTCTTCATTGATAGGTTGATTGAAAAATATCTATAGTTTTCAAACGGTATCACATTTTTTTAATCCAAAAAATGTATCACATTATATGCTTCACATACTATAGGATTAAACAAAGAAAAATTGAATTTCATGAAGTTTTGACCAAGTTAAGGTGGTTAGACATACGTTTTTTTATATTTTTTAAAATTTAATAAAAATTCATAATTAATTATTTACTTGGAAAACAAAAAAATATGCATCACATCGAGACATGAGTTGTCTCTTTATAAAAATATTATCATTTTATCGTGGTTAGGTGGTCGATAGACACCTACTTTTTATTTTTTCCCGAAATTTAAGTACTAATGATTGAAATTTAAAATTTTCACCAAATAGATTTTTAAAAAATAAAAATAAACCTAGTAGTTTAGAAACTACATTCAATTTTCTATAGATTCTATTCTTACATATTTTTGAAATAATATAGACAGCTTATTCAAATTTTTACGTCAAGTTCCCTAACTCTATTTTTTCTAAATTTTTTGCCACTTAAGGGCCTATTTTTTCCATGATGATCCTGCACATACCCAAGATCAAAGTTTGAAAACCAAAAACCAAAGGTCTTAGTCAAAAGGCTCACAAGAAAAGGTTGTCTATGCTCTATGAATTCAAAGAAATATTGACCTTTAATTTTTATAGAAGAGCATCAAGGAACAATCCCAATTTGTATGAATTATTTTATCAACAAAATCCAAATCTTTTTTCATCAATTTGAGCATCTTGTATGAGAAGTAAAGCATGTTCTTCAAAACTGAGGTCTTGTAAAAAAAGATTCTTTTAGGTACACATAGGATCAAACCAAAATATTCATCCATCCTTCAAACATCAATCATTCATCTGCCTTTAAAACATCAAACCAAAATCATCTCACCAACAACTCTTGAAAATGTTGAAACCATCCTTTTGGCTAGAATTTTTGGCAAATCCATGAATCAAAATCCTCGAAATCAAAATCCTTATGTCAAACATCAAAATATTTTTTTTGGATAGGTATGTGTAGATGTATCCTTCTCCATATGCTTAGTTAAATTATCATCAAATCATCTTGTTTGGTTAGGTGTGGGTAGATGCATCCTTCTCCCTACACTTAGTGAAATTATCATCTTGTCAGAAAGTCCATCCCATAGATAACATCCAACATCTTGGGATCTATTTGTTCATAATCCAAAATCAAAACAATCCAAAACCAAATCAAGGTCAAAATCAAAATCCAAAAATCCAAAAATCCAAGAATCCAAGATCAAAATCAAAACAAATCCAAGAATCCAAGAATTGAAAAAGTCTCAATAGTCTAGCATCCCCTCAAGATCTTCTAAGAGTTCGATCATTCATATCATCCATCTTCTATCTCATCATCACACTTTGATCCTTAAATCATCGTATAGATTCTCTTGTGTGCCTAAGATTAGATCAATCTAAAGAATTAGAGATTCATCTCCCACATTCTTGAAAATTGATCCCTAATTTATGGTGCAAACTAGATCATAACACAAGAGGAACATGGAGGCCAACAAAGAAACATCAACTTCAAGTGACCTAAGTCAAACCAATTCTGAAATTAATCTCGTTGGATCAAGCAATCCCCTAACTAATATTCCTTTATCATAACAAAATCCTCAAGAGGAAGGTCAAGTAGAGGATATCACCAATAATGTATTTGGAATGACACAAGATGAGATCATAAAAATGGTCCAAAATCCCCAAAAATCATAGAATCGTCAATATTATGATAAAGCTCCATCCCTCACAATACATGCTTGAATTAGGAAAACAAGGGGCTAAACTCCCTTCCAATTACGATTTGAGCACCATTGTGGAACAACCTCTTGGGATCATTCCCCCAATTTCAACCACACTCCCTATTTCATCCACACCCCTAGTTCAAAGCATCACTCAATCCATCCTGCAAATCACATCGTCCATTGCTCCAACTCAGCCCATTTTTAACAAAGGGAGCACATTTCTTAATGCACTACAAACACACCCCCTTGTGAATAATCAAGATTTGGATGCAAACACTATCCTGGGACAACCCGTTCCCCAAAATCCATTATACCCATATATCCCCCTCACCTTTCAAGATCCCAATGACCCATCATCATCATTTCACACAACACCTCAAACCTCTCTCCCTATGACCTCGCAAGGAGAAGATGGGATATTTGGACCAGGGGGCATTTTTGACCCTTCATCTTCATCATTTCCCCAAGGGAATATGCCACTCACTTTTCCACCACTTCCACCTTAGACATTAACATCCACACCATCCCTTGGTTTAGGTCTCCCCCCTTTACCAAACATCAATCAACAAAATCAAAACAACCCCCCAATCATCAATCAAAGAATCATATTGAATCCCCCCATCTTGCCATCAATATCACAACAATAGATCGAAACTATCCCAATAACACAAGAATCCATCACATCATCGACCGTCCCTCAAATATCTCAAAACATGGTCTCTCAAGGACCAAGCATATCAATCGCACCATCCACTACCCAAATCCCAATCATCAATACAACGGTGCCTCTCATCACAACAACAAACACCATTCTGAATCCACCACCACCTCCACCACCAAACTCAACCACATCAAACCAATACAACATTTCATTACAAGATGTTCAACAAGTTTTCTATCAAAAGGAACTCCAACAAATCCAAAATCGACAGGTTGCAAAGCTAGTCGCTCAGCAAGTGCAAGCACAAGTAGTTGCACAACAAGCATAGTAGGTTGCTCAAGCCTAGGCTTTATTACAACAATAGCAACCTTCACAAGTATCTCAAGCCACACAAGCCACATCGGCCACATAGGCCTCCCAAGCCGCGTAGGCAGCCCAACAAGCACAAGTGTAATCACAAGCACAGGCACAAGCGTAGGCATAGTACCTCACATAGCAAGAAGCAGCACAATAACAAGCATACTAGAAAACATTGAAACAATACCAAGAGCAGCAAGAAGTAACCTGACTAGCAACCCAACAACAAGCATTGTTGGTGCAACAACAGCAACAAGCTCAACAACAAGCACTATTAGTGCAACAACAAGCATTGTTGGTATAGTAGCAATTACAAGCATACTTGGCACAGAAAAATGTGCAAGCACCATCCACCAACACACCAACAATCCACCCATCTTTCCAATGATCGAACCTCCTCAAAACACCTTCGTCCCACCCCCTGATCCTTAAGATGATGTATCGACACAAATCAAGTTTCTTTCACAAAAAGTGCTCGATCTTCAATTAGGGAAAACCACAAAACCACCAAAGAATTTATGCCCCTACCCATTCAACGAGAGCATCGTCATGAAGCCATTCCCAAAGGGTTTCAAGATCCCAAAATTTGATAAGTATCATGGGATAGGAAACCCTGAAGATCACATTAGGGAGTTCAAAGTGCATTGCATGGAGGTTGCATACAACAAAACTTACCTAATGTGACTATTCCCTCAAAGCTTGGAAGGTCAGGCCATTGACTAGTTCTCATGTCTCTTAGGAATTAAAAAATTCAAGAAATCATAGACACATTTGTGCAAAACTATGCCTTTAACATAGCTATGGGTGTGAGCCTAGAAGAACTATCAGCTATAAAACAATCCAAGGGAGAGATTTTTGCTTCATTCTTGCAACGATGGCGATCAAAGGCCAACAAAGTAAATGGTCCATGCCTGAGGAACAACAAGTGTGCATCATCATCACAAATCTTGACGGAATCTTGTCCTTCCATCTCAAGATGCAATGCATCACAACCTGCGATCAGTTGATCCCCAAGGCACTTAATATTGAATGAGCCCTTATCTCACAAGGGCGAAAACTTTCTTATCAAGAAAGTCACCAATCTACCAACTATAATGAAAAACCTCGTACATGGGAAAAAAATAGAAATATTACCAATGATGGTGTTGTCAACGCCAAAGTTGTCATCAGTGTTCCTCGACAAAACACGGAAGCACCTCAACAACCACAAACCAACAACCAAAACAATCGACAATCCAACACTATCACATAACACTCGAACAACCAAATAGTCAACAACGTAGACAATCAAGGTAGACCACCTCAGTGAAGCAAAAATTCTCCCAAGAGGAAGTACACACCCCTTGGGGAATCAGCTAAATCTATCATGACAATACTGGTGCAGGAAAAACTCATCACAATTCCCACCTATGACAACTATCAAGAACCCTTGGTAAAACTGCAATGGTACAATGAAAATCACCTTTGTAATTTTCACAAAATCAAGGGACACACAACTAATAGTTGCATGAGGTTGAAAAACTTGATCCAAGACCAGCAAGGAACCAAAATCTCAAGATTTACATGAATTTGATGCCCAACCACAATAAGGGGAACAATAACAATGATAAAGGAAAGGGTACCTTCAAAAATGTGAATCATGTATACGACCATGTCATTGCATCCATGGATGAGTATTGCACTATTATCACCATCAAAGGAGCCCAAGCTAATTGTGGAGTCACCACAAAAAGTGGAAAAGTTACCATTGCAAGATCATCTCAGCCACCTAGAGCACCTACTTCCAACCCAAGATCTGTTCCTAGTGGGTATAATGTCCTCGACCAGTTGAAAAGAACCCCAGCTCAAATCTCCATCATGGAGTTGTTGAAGATTTCACCAGCCCATAGAAAGATCTAGAAGAAGCCTTGGCCTCATCTTTCATCCCCACCAATCTCGATGTGGATCAATTCCAAGTTATGGTTGCACACCTCACCACACCTCACCTCCTGAAAATTTCAAAACAAGACCTTCCAACACAACCATCTCATAATCGCACACTTCATCTAGAGGCTTACGTCCATAAAAAAAAAGGTCAAGCGGGTCTTGGTGGATGGAGGTGCAGGGTTGAGCATATGCTCCCTTAAATTAATAAGAAGCTTGGGTTTCTCTGAAGATGTTGAAAAAGGAAAAGGCATAACTATCAAATCCTATGATGATCAAGAAAGAGTGTCTCAGGGCACTATCCAACTCCCTATTCAAGTAGGGACAACTGTCATGGAAACAACTTGTCAAGTTCATGACCTATAATTTCCTTATAGCATCCTCCTAGGGCATCCTTGGATTCATGGGATGCAAGCTATTGCTTCCACCTTCCACTAGTGTGTAAAATTTCCATACCAAGGCCAACAAGTCACTATCCATGGGGATCTTGAACCCTTTTACTATTGCAAGAATCTAGAAGCCAAATATTACAAAATCCCCCAAGTTCCTAAAAATGATGAAGGCCCCTCAACTCCATACATCAACCCAAATACTCTTGCCTCCACTTTTGCGATAGAGACACCCACCATCCACGCCATCTCCAATATCAAGGTCATTTTCCAAGACAACGAGTGTGGGGATTATAAAATGAAGAAAGGTGCTTTCATGGTAGGAGAGTTACCACAATCTCCTAGGTCCCATGGGCAACCCCAACTAGCTAGAACATCATCCCAAACTTTCAGAGCTGACCCCTCTAGGTTCAAGAGTTGGGGAGACCTTGGTCAAGAAATAATAGAAGAGGACCCATCAAACCTTCTATACCAAGACAACAGACCGGAAGCTGACCTACCTATCGATGATAGCAGTAAAGGATTACAAATGATGCT